>QYAP01000542.1:0-31190 GCA_003988905.1 Hymenotorrendiella dingleyae
GCGATTTCCTCTTCCTACAATTGCAGAGAAGAAGAGCGTCTTGGTGATTAAACCTCTCGTGGTAGTCTGCGAAGTCTCCGTGCCCAGTGCGCGCGGCAAAGCACCGCACCTAATCAACATAGTTTTAAGCAAGCAATCTTCCAGCTGATTAATCACTGCTAGCTGCTTCTATACATATAGGAATGCCTTGAAAAACTCAATAACAACTGCGTATGTTTAAAAGGAAGATAGTGCATGCTCGTGACACTAACCACGAGCTGGCTAACAGGTACATCAGCATATATTCAGAATAAAATTTGTATATCTACACACCCGGTAGAAGAGAAAGCCAGTATATCTAACGCCATGCGCCACGCTTTATGCACCTTTGATTCCCGACTTGAATGCCATCTTAATACCGTCCATAATCGCATTTCTATCGCCGACCCCTCCCAGCTCCAGGACCTCCCATACCGGGCATACCGCCCATCATGCCACCCATTTGCTTCATCATTGCTTGCATATCCATCCCACCAGGCATCCCACCACCACCACCCATCATTTTCATTAGGGCCCCCATATCTGGCATACCGCCGCCCCCTGCACCTCCAGCACCACCCATACTAGCCAGACGCTTCTGCATTGCTGCCATCTGCTGCTGTTTATTTCCGCCACCCATTGCACCCTGTGCTCTTTGGAGGTTCTTCATGTTTCCGCCCATTTTCTTGGCCATGCCGGCCATCATCTTGTGTTGAGTGAGTAAATCTTCGACCTCTCGAACGCTGGTTCCACTTCCACGAGCTATACGCGTCATACGAGTCGGTTGGTCAATGAACATCTTCCCATCGCTGTCGAGCTCCTTTACAGTCATAGAATCGCAAATATAGATCATACGTTTGAGCTTTAGGGAGCCCTCTTCATCATCCATGCCAGCCATCATTCCGCTCATCCCAGGTATCATACCGGCCATCTTGGACAAAGGTCCCATTTTCATGATGTTTGATAATTGATCTCGAAGATCCCGAACGGTAAAGATGCCTTCTACGATATGCTTCATGGTATCTTTTTGATCCAATTTCAAAGATTGAACGTGCTCCACTAATCCTTGCATATCTCCCA
Organism: Hymenotorrendiella dingleyae; assembly: GCA_003988905.1. Lineage (NCBI taxonomy): Eukaryota > Fungi > Ascomycota > Leotiomycetes > Helotiales > Helotiaceae > Hymenotorrendiella > Hymenotorrendiella dingleyae. Next base: position 1,099 of record QYAP01000542.1, read on the forward strand.
TGCCAAGAAGTTTCGATACAAATTGTTGCGGCGCAAATCTTTCGAGGTCGAGCATGTGTTCTCCAGTACCAATAAAGACAATTGGAGCATGTGTGGCTGCAACGGCGGAAATTGCTCCTCCTCCACTGGCATGACCATCGGTTTTGGTGATAATGATAGCACCAAAATCGGCCGTTTCTTTGAATGCTTTACTTTGAGCTTCGGCTTGCTGTCCAATACTAGCATCCAACACCATAATGGTTTGATCCGGTTTTACTGCATTCTGAATGTCAACCATCTCTTGGAAAAGGGCATCTTCCTGCCTATGTCGCCCACTAGTATCGACAATGATAATATCGAATCTCTCCTTCTTGAATTTTTCGACACCCTCTCTAGCAACAACCGCAGGATCCGTCTGTGTGAGGGAGCCGTAGTATGGGATTTTGGCCTTTGTCGCATTTTGCTTCAGCTGATCGAAAGCACCAGCACGGAAGGTGTCTGCGCAAACGAGGCATGCCTTGAACCCTCGCGACTGGTAATGCCTAGCGAGCTTCGTACAAGTCGTAGTCTTTCCGGCACCCTGCAAACCAACAAACATAATGACATTTGGTTTTCCTTTCTTTGGTTTGAAGGGCTCGGCGTGAGGATCCACCAATTTTACCAGCTCATCGTATACGGTTTTCTGGATGAGTCGTTTCTTGTTTACAGCAGGCGCGAGTTCCTTGAAATTGACGGAGGCTTTAATCGATTTTCGCAGGTTTCCAACAAGGCGTACATTGACATCGGCTTCGAGAAGTGCTGAACAAATCTCCTTGATCATACCATCGAATGCCTGCAATCTGTTAGTATCGTCAAAGAATTGCCACCAACGAGGTGCGAACTTTTTCATCCAAATTACTTGACCTCGTCAGGTCGCTGACGGCGGCATTGATGCGCCGCCCAAGATCTTGAAGAACCATGGTGTTGTGTACTTGATGAACAAGAGGATAAATAGTTCGGAACGTCGTCGGTGACCAAATTCAACGTGGGATAGTTCTAGACGCGGGGTTTAGCGCCGTCGGCAGTGGTTGTTCCGCTCCGACCCCTGTTCGTGAGCGATACGAAATATTTTATAATTTTCCCACGATAAGACAGACGAACCGTCGCAACTACCAGCAAATTCCCGCATCTTATTCCACCCCATTCAATTGATTCACGCAATGGCAGGATCTTATTCCAAAAAGCGCAAGGTGGAGGAGGGTATGAAAGGAAAAACACATCGACCCGTCAAAAAATTCAAGAAGCAAACCGATTACCACAGCGATTCCTCAGAAGACGAAGCCGCGGCTACAACACAAGATTTCCAAGCAGTCAATTTACAAGATTCCGACAACGAGGAACTCGATGCAGCGGATATCATTACTGGAGATGCTTCGGATGTGGATGAAGAGCCTATTGTGGAGGATCTCGCTGCGGTGGAATCAGAAGTTACAGATGCATCATATTCCGATTCCGAAGGAGACGACGAATCAGATACAAACTCGAATCCAAACTTGATACGAAAACGAAAGCGCAATGATCCAGAAGCATTCGCGACGTCGATGTCCAAAATTCTCGGTTCCAAACTTGCTACGAGCAAACGCGCGGATCCTGTTTTGTCGAGGAGTGCCACTGCGATCGAGACTAGCAAAGAAATCACCGATCAGGCGCTGGAGAAAAAGGCACGAAGCAAGCTAAAAGACGATAAGCGAATCGCTTTGGAGAAGGGCAGAGTGAAGGATGTCTTGGGAGCGAGTACTGCATTTGATGCTGCGAATGGATATGGTGACGGATCGGCACAGCCAAGTGTTCAGGAAACAATGGAGTTGGAGAAGAGACTACGAAAGACGGCGCAAAGAGGTGTGGTCAAGCTATTCAACGCAGTGAGAGCGGCACAAGTCAAGGGAGAAGAGGCAGCCAGAGATGCAAGAGTAAAAGGGGTTATTGGTCACGGAAGAAGAGAGGAAAAGATAAACGAGATGAGCAAAAAGGGCTTTTTGGACTTGATTGCAAGTGGTGGGGGAGGTCTCAAAGCTGGAGGGGTTGAGGAAGCGTGAAAAGACATCGGCACTGGGAACTGGAGCTGATGTAAAAAGCCATCGCTATTGTGGAGTTTGGTCTATCAGATTATTTCGGTTGCCCCGACTTCCAGTTTAGAGCATGAATATTGTACAGGTTTGGGCTTTACGATACCCAGAATTTGCATATGAAGTATCCGAAGTCATCAAATAGCCCGCCCAATAAAAAAATGCGCCAGGTAATGCCCAATGCTAAATACGAACCAATCCACTACACCCGTCTTCCTACCAGCTGTACCAGCACTACTTGAAGTTACTGGCTTGTAGATTTCTGGAAGCACTAGGAATCTTGAGTCTTAGACCGTTGAGATCTTTTGTCATGTCAATCTGGCAGGCCAATCGTGATGTCTCTTGAAGTCCAAAGGCGAGATCCAGCATGTCGTTCTCGTTGTCGCTGGCCTCGGGGATTCGGTCATACATTTCGGGGTTCTCAACGTAGACATGGCATGTTGAGCAGGCGCAAGAACCTTCACAGGCACCTATAAACCAATTAGTCGTGAAAAAGTCGGGGGAAACAAGAGGTCGTACACTCCAGGTCGACATCGAAGTTCTGAGCAAGTGTCATAATGTTATCACCCTCTGAACAGGCAATTTTCTGCTCGCCATCTTTTGATACGAAAGTTATGTAGAGTCTATAGCCAATTAGCATTGTCCCGTAAGCCATATACTAAGCCCACGTACTCTTCTCCTGGGGTCGGAGGCTCAACATGACCGTGCGAAGCAACTCTGGTTGTTGAGAATGCGCGACTGGCCGCTGGTGTAAGTCTTGTCGCCTCTGTTCGCAGAGCGCGGGTAGCTTGGGTGGGCTGAGCGAAGGTGATGGTCTGGGAAGAGAGGAAGCGGCGTGCGGAGGGGTTGGCGACAAGGCTGAGCTTGTAGGACGGAGTGCTTCTTGTCAGGCCGAGAACGGAGCCTTTCGAAGCTCTAACAGCAAACATCTTGAAGGTGTTGAGGGGGGTTGTAGTTTGTACTGGGGTGCTCCAAGTCTTGCGCCTCGTTTCAGCGCAGGCGCAAGAACTGTCTTTGATGGAGTGTAGAAGGTGGAAGGTGTATAAGGTGAAGAGAAGATAAAAAGAGGGAGAGGAATTGAGGAGAAGTATGGTGGGAGGCGGCGGGTTCTTGATGCACGAGTAAAGAGTCACTTCTAAGCAGTGAATGCAATAATGTATCTGATATCAAGTCAACGTTTGCAAAAGTACTGATGGGCGTTGGTGGCAGAGGCACATGGCCGCGCTACCAGAAAATGGGAGCCTTTTTTGACGGCCTTGTCGTATCGCCGCCAAATTCGCGAAGCATAATTGGTGATCAGCACATCCCTGTCGCCGCTCATGCATTACTCGGTAATACTCCAACAACTTGGAATCCTGGACGTTCACCAGATTTCCTATCTCAACCCTCGACATGAAAACGCTGATGTGAGGCCAACCAATATAACATACGATACATCATGTCGACCGGAAGAGAAGGCCCCAATCCTCTGCGCCCGTACTATCGCCCGCCGTCCATCGGCACGCCCCCAGACCTCCCAGGAAGTACCAGCTATGGGACTCATGGCTTAGGAGCAAAAAATGGCAGCGCTGCGGCATATGCGTCGTCGGCAGCGCGCGACATGTTTGACTATAGCGATTATTTGACGGACTCTTCGCCCTCATCGGTAGAAGCTATACGGCGACAGTTGGACGACTGGGTGTACAAATACTTCAGCCTTTTGCTGTCCCAGCCTTTTGATGTAGCCAAAACCATCTTACAAGTCAAGAGTCAAGCGGTGCCAGATGCAGCTGCTTTGGCTTTTGCAGAGGATATCCGATCGGATCCCTCAGGATATCGGAGTTCGGCATACCATGATGTTGGTAGCCTTTTCTTTCTTGGAGGCCATGGCTAACAAGTAATTTAGTATCCCTCAGATGATTCTGATCAAGACGAATCTGCGTATTTCACCTCTGCCGCTCCATCTGTAACTTCATACTCCCCAAGTCGGCAGCGAAGACGACGTTCTAGTGCCATAGATGCTCCTCCCGTACCAAAACAACCATCCCTCCCTCCACATCAACTTTCTTTGAAACAGGCAGATTCGGTACTAGAAGTAATGTCCCAGGAGTGGACAAAAGAGGGTGCTTGGGGTGTGTGGAAAGGGACAAACGCTACTTTCATTTATGGATTCTTGCTTCAGACACTGGAAGAATGGACGAGGGGTCTATTTTCCGCTGTATTCAATGTCCCAGAGGCAAGCGCCGTGGCGGATCTAGCAGATTCTCCATATCCATGGGCTTCTCTAGGTGTGGCTGTGGCAGCCGCTGTCAGTGCAGGTCTTATTCTTGCTCCGCTCGACCTCGTCCGTACCAAGTCAGTTCCCACTCGTCCTAAACTCTTTCTCGCATCTAACCTGTTTTTATAGACTCATCCTATCACCAACGAGCACGCCAAAACGCTCACTTGCACACAACCTCCGTATTCTTCCTTCTTGTATCTGTTCACCAACTCTGATGATACCAACGATCCTACATAGCCTTGTAACACCAACTATTCACCATTCTACTCCTTTAATCCTTCGCTCCCGCCTCGCCATTGATCCTGTTATTACGCCCACGACATACGGCGTGGCAACCTTCCTCTCTAGAAATGTAGAACTCTTCTTAAAGCTCCCCTTGGAAACCGTACTCCGCCGCGGTCAGGCAGCCGTCCTAACATCCCCATTACACACTACGGGAAGTGGCAAGTTTCAAACTGTTGTAGAACCTGGTCCCTATAATGGCGTCATGGGAACAATCTGGTCCATCGTCTACGAGGAAGGTATATCGATCAAGCCAGATCCAGCAACAAAACCTACAGCACGAGCCGCGGCTCGCAAGGGAAAGGCAAAGAAATCGGAACAGAGGGGACAGGGTGTTGAAGGTCTTTGGAGGGGTTGGAGAGTTGGCGTGTGGGGATTAGTTGGGATGTGGGGTGCTCAGGCTATGGGGGGATCCGGCGCCGCTGCTGGGAACGCAAGGGAATTTTGATTTTTGGGGTGATGTGATGTGATGATACCAGGTGGTTTAGCATTTGGCGTTCTAGATTTAGGTCTGGTGGGGGCGTAGGTCTTAACGGTCAATTCACTCTGCTCAGTTCTTTCTTCCCATTGGGTTTCTGGGGGGTATTTGTATATATTGCACCCTGTGTAGGCAATAACAGCCATTCGCTTGTTTCTAGATTGCATGAGCTATTGGTACCCTTTTTCTTCTTGGGGTCCCCGAGATAGACGGGTAGGATGTGAAGGGCGGAGACGTGCTGGGGAGGAAAAACGAGAAAGGGCAGTGATATAGCAAGCGACCCGGATTGTTCATAGGTGTAGAAAGGTGGAATGTGGAATTGTTATCAGTTGAAGGCCATTCGTTTATGTCGCTATTCCCTGATATCTGGAATAGAGAAGCAAGGTTATCAGATGGAACGATGGCTGGCAAAAGTTCAGAACTAGATAAGGACGTAAGATTCGGCGGGGGTGGGGGAGAGAGGAGGGGTTGAGTTGTTTAGTAGGTTTTGAGAGAGGAAATGACGGTGGTTTATTGCTTTATTTTGTGTGGCTTTTGTTTTATTTGTTATGGTATTTCTTTAAGTGGACAAGAGAGTAATATTAATATTCTTTTGAATTTCTGATAGAAGCCTCGATTACAATGGCTCTTCAATGCTTATGTAATCAAGGCTGGTCTGTGCGCTATTTCTTAATCTCACGACGTGACGCGACAAATGAACTTCACAACTTCGCAACCCCAATGGCGAGCTGCTCGTTTGGTTCGTCAACGTTGCGCACTGCGAGTACTCCATACACTGCTCTTTGCCCTCTTGGCTAGTGTCTAGAGGGTAGCTATTCAACTTCGCAATTCGAAATGGAAGGAGAAGAGCGCCTCGTGCTACTGGTCATTTTTCGCGCGTTTTGCCATTTTTTGCTTTGAAAATCGAGTTTAATGATTATTTGGATCTTTTTCGCATCCGTTTCTTTGTTTCCCTTAGTAGCTACGGTTGAGATCAAAGAGAACTGTTGGTGTTGATGCCGTTTGCGGTTGCAACTATGCTCTTCAAAGGGAAGTTCTCATGTGATCACAAAAGGTCTCGAAGGTTGAAATAGCGGATGAAATTTTGAGTCTTCTTTGGCACAGTGTGCTTGAGCAATTATATTGTCACGGAAAAAGTCTGATATATTGTCACTAAACCCACGGTCTCGTCTGCCTCGGCATTCAAGATGGCAAGCAACTGGTTGGGCCAGACGATTTCGGGCGACAGACTATCGAGCCACGCTATCTGTATACAATCCAGTATTGGAGGTCACAGCGATAGATACTTGAACGTATTTAATGACTGCAAAAAGAACAGCTACAAGGGATTTCGTAGTGAATTTCAATTAAACAACGTGGTAAGCCATAGAACCACTTTTATCATTACATTAGTGCCGTAATTTTTACCTCGAAACGTGCTAATTGCCAAATTTATAGAGCAACGAACAAATAAAGGACCATATCTTTGCATTTGACCTTGCTATATAGGCGAATCCATCTACGTACAGAGTTGTGTCAATTGCAGATGGGGTAGAGCGCCCATGTGGCTGGGATTCTTCGACAGCCTTTGTAGATGCTGTTGCAGCACCGGGCCAGGATGGACGTAATATCACGAATTTTCGTATCGACCCGATTGCCCCACCACCACCACCTCCTCCACCACAGCCAATTCCCGACATACCTACCAGCCAGCCCTCCGTAGACGAGTTGCAAGGAGAGAAGCTTGCAAATTTTTGCATCAACTTCCAAAATTTCGGGGGAACTGGGTCTATGGACGAGCCAGTTTGCGTGTTTTTGAAGGATGAGCACGAGAACATCGCTGAAGGATCATACAAGCTCAAGCATCTTGGCGCTCGCTACTTGTCGCGCCGCGTTAAGGGGCTGATTAGAAGCCCGCTGAAATTCGATAAGGCAGAAGCTATAGCGAGGACCGGAAATGGGCAAGAGTTAGTATGTAAATGGGACCAACAACAAAGCTTTGTTGATGCTATTCAAACATCGCACAGCAACGGGTCTGCGTCTGTAACGTTTCTTGTGCGGCCGAAAGAAAGTCATCCGCGTCAGCAAGCGAAGCAACCTGCTGCGGAGAACAAGGATACAAAGAAAGAAAATAGGCTCGCCACTTATCTGATTTCTATCGAAGGCCCCGGCGATAAAGATTCATTTGAACAGTCGGCATATTACATGAGGGCTGACCATCATTCTAATGTCACTCAGGATGCGTTTGCCCTCTCTCACCTAGGAAACGAAAATATTAAGAACTTTGCAAGGAGGGGCCTCTCCGAAGGGAAAGGGAAGCCTGATTTTGAATGTGTGTTTCATCCTTCTAACACGGAAGAAGTTTTATGTAAATGGACTTCGGGGACCGATTTTCTAGAAGCCTTCCGCAAGGCGTGGGAGGGTGGACACCCCTCGGCAAGATTTGTTCTCCGCAAAGCCCAAAATAAAAAAATCGGCAATTTCAAGATTCGGTTTAAGGGTGCCACGAGGGACTTTCCAACATACCTTTTAACGCACGATCAAGCTATGCCTACTCTTCTCAGCGACTTAGACAATACCTCCATAAAGAAAGGCTTTGAACTATTTTGCCGTGGTATAGACATTAGCGAGTACGAATTTGTTGCACTTGCGGCTGAAGGACAAGGAACGTTATGTAGTTGGCAATCGGAAAGCGACTTCTTGGATGCAATTACCGCAGCAATCAACGCAAACAAGCCGCATCTTGAGTTTGAGCTTCGTAGAAAGCCCAGAGAACCAAGAAAGGCTGAGGACCAGATGAAACTTCTCCGCGAAGTTTTAGGAGACTTCAAGATCATCATCAAGGATCCATCAGGCACTACTAAAGTATTGGCGCGCAAGAAAGCACGTCCAGCTGATGATGATTGCAACTTCGCTCTTGTTGGTCATATAGAAAACGAAGTCCTCTGCAGAATGATCAAGGACCGGTTGAAAATCCTGTCCGACTCCGATCAGAAGCCTGCTCAGTACGAATGTACTATGCTTATGCCCGAAGGGGGGGAGAGGGAATGTGGAATGTTTGACGACCCTGAATTGGAGCCCATAATCGGATTCAAGGCTGCATTCGACCATTTCCACCCAGGTGCAACATATATTATTCGAGAGAGACCTGAAGTATCGGTTTCCAGCCATAAAGTCGAAACCGTAGACGACGAACCCGAAGAAGATCTTTTCTATGACGGCGGAGCTACCCAGAAGGACGATGAAAACGACGAAGACGCAGACCCGCTCAACCACAACCAGCTGGGGAATTTGATGATCAGTTTCCAATTACCCCAAAAAAGTATGCCTGCTTCGAGCGTTAAAGCGTGGACATGTACAACCAAGAAGCGCCCCGAAGCTCTCATAGACGACTTGGATAATGACCTCATAAAAGGCTTCATCACAAAGCAGTGGCACCAGGGTTTAAAAAGTCAGTCATCCTACAGATATACAATAAGTGTAGGTTGGGGGGGGGGAAGGGGTATGCGAATGGGAATCACGCGATGATTTTCGAGATGCAGCAATGTTACACTTTCAGTCTGGATATGAAGATGCTATCTTTGAGCTGGGCGAGGAGGTAGCAGAGATCTCAAAACGCAACCAAGCCACAGCACTGGCGAAGAAAAAACAGTTGAGCGACTATCTCCAAATTGGTATCCAAAAATCTGGAAAAGTAACGAGCGTGCACGCATATTATTGTACAGCTTTGGAGAGACCCCAAGCTCTGATAGAAAACTTGGAAAACGATCTAATAAAGAAGTGGATCACAGGCCACTGGAAGATGGGTCCTTCCAAAAAAGAAGCATCATCCTATTCCTTCGAGGTCCAGCTAGTTACCGGGGAGAAAAGGAAATGTGTATGGGAATCGGAAACAGATTTTCGAGATGCAGCCTTGGCTCAATTTAACGCTGAAGGCAGAACGGCCATGTTTGAGCCACTGAGACACAAGAAAAGGGTGGGAGATTTTACGATTGTGACGAAATTTTCTGGAGAAAAACAAACCGCCCAAATGAAAAATGAGAAGATTCAATATCTAAGCGACGTGGACAATAGTTACATCAAAGACCTGATAGCCTCGAACCTGGCCACCCGTTTAGAGCCCCACAGCCTATCAGATTACGAATACGTGGCTTTATTAGATAAGGGAGTGCGCATGGTATGCTATTGGTATTCAAACCATGACTTTTTGACTGCGGTAAAGACCCAGCTTAAAGCTGGATTTGTAGGGATTCAATTCACAGTGCGGGAAAAGGCAAAGCGGCCGGATACACCCAGTCAGCTCAAACAGCGTGATTTATTAGAAGATCTCTCTGGTCAAGAAGCGAAAACGGTAGAGCAGCCGGGTAAACCCAATAAACTCAAACGTGGTCGCTCATCAGAAGATCTCTCCGGTCGAGAGACTAAAAAGACGAAAACCAGCAACGAAGGGGAGAGCCTTGCGGATCGCCAACTTGTTATATGCAGAGGACTATCCAAAGAATCGGTACCGAGAGTGCCACCACCCCTGGACTTCGACCCGCGAGGAAATGTCATGTTAAAAATAAGGACTCACTCCCTCTGGGATAGTAAGCATAATCCTCCCGTTACTCCCCAATAACTTTCATATTTTATGCAATTCTCTACGAATTGTAAGTCATCGGCACCTTTTAGCTCATTCACCGTGGACTCTGCCTCTGCTGCCTCGGGGTGATGAGCTAGGTGCAAGGCCCCTTGGCACAACCCACCCGGCCGCTTCGTTCAATTTGAGACTCACCCACTAAGAAGACTTTGTGCAATCGCAATCTGCTAACATCTCGTTATTTAGTTAAAAGCAACAATTATAACAGCGACAGAGATTCTTTAGCCGCCACCGACCTAGTGGACGATAATATTTCGGGGGCGATTAAGATATTTATTTCAGATGCGTTCCATCTCCCGCCAGATATTCAGGAGGCCAAAATTGATTTTGATCGCTACTTCGAGGTGTCATTTTTAACCCCAAAACGGCGTCGTCTTACAGTTTGTCATTGGCAAGCACCTTACGATTTTGTTAATGCGGTCCGATTGATGGTGATTGATGGGTGTGAGGAGATAATTTTCTTTGTTAATATGAAAGCACAGTACCACGGTGTGTACCCTGCTAGGTCCGCTGTGTCCTCTAGGAGAGTAAAGAAGGCGACCGAACTGCGTTGGTATCCTCGGGATGACAAACTTAAGAATGTATATCCTTCATGGGCGCTGAACGAACATGAAAAGCCGTATATGCATGACACTCCCTTGGAAGATAAAGTACTTCTGCCAGGCGCCACCGATTGGAGGGACAAGACAAGGCCAATCGCAAGCAGGCTGAGGCGACGGCAAGTCGCTCCATTTATATGATCAGTTACTCATTTACTGATTCTCACACAGATTTCTGGACCTTTCTGACTGTCAAGAAATTGAGCGTTATGATAGAGATAAAGTACGTTACTCTGTGATATTCCCCCTACCATTTCCACAAGAATGATGCCACCCCCTTTCTGTTGCTGTTGTACGGCTGTTGTAATTGAGCTTTTACTGATTTATTCTGTTCATCAGTGGGCTCGATGTTGGGAATTCTTTGGAGCGAATTCTTCATCTCCACCAGATCAATTGTCCGTGCCAGGCCTCCGACACCCTCTGAAACCATATCAAGCATATGCAGTCTTTCTCATGATGGAAAATGAAGCCAATGCTTATAATGGAGGGTTTTTGTGTGACGATGTCGGGGCCGAACACACGATTCTAGGACTCATCTGCGTCAGCCGAATCCTGGCAGACGCTGTTGATGAAGTTTGCAATGCTCTGAAACATGGGAGTAACAGCCATCTCACACCCTCGTCTAACGGCGCAAAACAATCCAACAGTGTTAAGTGCCCAAGCGAGCTCTCAGGGAAGCGGCCATTCTTTGTAGCTTGCCCTTGTGTCGAGTCTAGTCCTTCATATAGTCTCTGGACCGAAACAACGCTTCCAAATCCAACATTGATTTTGGCGTCGGAATGGCAAATTCAGCAGACGCTAGCTAAAACTTTTGCCAGCTACTTGAATACAAGCGATACTACAGATTCTCCACTAGAGCTTTGCGTCATTTCGAGGAGCAATCCAAACACCTATGCCCCCGGGTTGACGGACCGTATTGCGAAATCATTGAGTGGCTCTGCAGTCCCAGAACTCATTGTCTTGACCTCGCTAGACTCCATCCATGCAGGTGACATGAGAAGAGTGTTGGAAGATATCGCAAAGAGTAGAGGAATTTCCAACAGAACTCTACAATGGGGACGGGTCATAAGATTAGAAAGCCATCTTAATGAGATTCAATCGGATGATGAATTGCTTCGTGGTGGAAGAACAACGACGGTGCATGAGATTCAAAAAATTGCTCAAGGCAGCGGAATGCCACGCTACTGGGCGGTATCCACTGCTCCATTCAGGCGTCCAAGAGACCTGCTGCCACACATCGAAAATTTACGTTGTTTGTCTGAGAAAAAGAGGAGTAGTACAGAAGTTATTCCTTCCCTTCAAACAGGCGACATCGCAGAATTGGAGGAAATTTATCGACGTTTCCTCGACGGAGGATATGCGTATAAGGAAAATGTCATCTGGGACGAATTGATAGCAAGTTTCAGGTATGTAGCGGCATGCTCTTCGTATCAAAGTTCCTACAGCTTGCACCCCAAGGGGTCTATGAGTTGATCTAGCTAGCCGGTCTACTCTTTTTATTTTGATTTCCCTCGCATCTTGAACTCAGACACTAATTCTTTCCCCGAAAAATTATTAGATCAACAATTAGTCATTTAATGATAAGACGAAACTTCTTTGCCCAGCTGCAAGGGTACCCGATTCTCAGTAGGAGACAGGTCATCGCCAGTCAGATATTCTCCAACACACCCGACGATAGCTCGCCCGGGGTGGATGCCCTCCGAGAGCAAGCACAGTGGATTCTGAATCGTTTTAAAGCTGATAAACTGGTGAAATGGAATGAGCAGTATGAGTATGATCAGGGAGGCGGAATTGCCGAAGTGCCTCGCATACCACCCACGCTGTGGTGGAAACTAGCACGCGTGCTGAGAATGGTTGCAACTGTAAGTATTATCCTGATCCCATTTGTTGTATAAGCTGAAACATGCGCTCACGATTTTTCTTCAAAGATTCCACGTTTGGCTCGGCCTGCCATTGAAGAAAACTTGTTACTCACAACAGCGGAGTGGAAGGATAGCCGATGGTGGCTGGAGAGTTCTTTTCGGCCCGATACTTACAGTGAACATCTAGAAGAACTGGGAAATAGCAGCGCCAAGTTTGAACGCTTGCTCGAGAAGTTGGAACAACAAGAAGATTATATAGATAAAGTCATTGTTGTATCCGAATTCCCAGTTATTGCCTATATTACGTGGTAAGAAGCCCTCCTTAATATTTACCCACCCGATTTGTCTTTCAATCATCGGTCCTTTTTTTTCTACCTAATCACTGGAGCAATAAAAACATCAGGCAGTGAAGCTTACTTCTGTGATTTTTTAGGTTATGGTTACGAAGGAAAGGGAAGGAAGCAATATTTCTACACGATTGTCAATCTGAGGTAGGAGCAGTAGGAGTACATGGAGATGAATTTGCCCAATTTCAACATCGACACGCCGGCGTGGCGGATCACGATGAAATGATCCGCGGATTCGAACTAGAGGGCAACGAGAAAGGGGAGCTTGTCAACAAGTTCGCAGCCTCAGCTCAAATTCTCGTTACAACCCCCGAGGTACTACATAAATGCTACTCGATAACCCGGGCGTCGCATTTATTTTTTATGGAGCCCTCTAGCAGCTTAGTGACAGACTCGGAAATGAAGAGGCATATATCCAGACCAACATCTTCAAATGCCGCCTTTTCGTGCACTCTTCGCTGTGCAGATAGTATAGTAGAAGATAAGATTGAAAAACATCGATTGGGAGAACTTTACGTAAGTTCTACACTCAAACGTATAAGATGAGCTCATGGCTAAGTCGCAATTTTGCAGTGGAATCACTTGAACTTTTCAAAAAGTTCAGACCCAAAAGACTTCGGTCTAGAACCAGAGCGCATCTACCTGGGTTTCGAGCCCTTGATTGACATCTCTAAACGTGAAGGTGATCTCAAGCTTGGAGACAAGTCCGATATTGACGACGAGCTTGATATGTACGCGCCTGCGCCTGATGATGACGACATCATGGACCTCGACGACGACTCGCTGAAACCTGTAAACGCGGCCGAGGACCGTTTCCCGGTGGATCCAAAGACCTGGGAGCAACCTACCAAAATATCGTCAAAGAAAGTTCAGGATCCTGGGCATATAGACGAAAACAGCACCAAGCAACAAGTTGATCAGTACTTCTCTAACAAAGATCTTCGATTCAGAGAGCACCAGGCTCGCGTAATAAAAGAAAAACAACTTGAAAGAGAGCGCGAGGAAGCCGAGAAGAAAATTCAAGACAAGGCGAGAGGCTACGATCCACAAACAGACAAGGAGCGATTCGCGATATACAAAGCGGAAGCCAAGGTTAAGTGGGACCAGAAAAAGAAGGAAGTGGACGACTTCAATAAACAATTATATAAGATCAGGAAACTTAAAGCATCAAAAGAGCAACTGAAAATTCTGACAGAGGAAGAAGCAGTGGCCAAGAAAAATTCTAACAGGCGAAAAGTGCCACTTGAGTGGAAAATTCCACCGAAACCCAAATCCGCTGAACCACCCAAAAGTCCCACCAAAGGTCCCAAAAGGTCCGTGGCCAATCTATGGCCCAAAATAAAGACCACTCAAGAAACTGCACCGGATCGACCTACAAGATCACCGCCACATCCATATCTTCCCAGTACAGACACTAGGCTTATGCGCTTTCCGGATATTCAGCAGGTAAGTGTACAACTTGAAGTGATGTCCTTTTGATCCCAAGACAAGCTCAGAGCTATGCTCGATTACACTTTGGACTCCCCGTGAAGTGAGAGAAAAACTCAAAGAAATAGGCTGACACTATTATCTTCTTGTAGACTTTTCCGTATCTCGAAGGTATGGAAGAAATTCAAGCCATTGTCAACACTCGCCAATATAATCAACGCCGACGCATTCCGACCATTAAGGACGATGTATTTGACCCAGAAGAAAGAGAATTTATTCCGACCATTAAGGACGGGGAATTTGACCCCGAAGAAAGATAATTTGGAACCACATAGTTTTTACTTCCTTTGCGATCAGCTACAATAATCACCAAAATGTGCGGAGGTTCCTTCCAGGCTCAGCATAAGTTTGAAGCGGCTGAGCCAACTGAAAATCTCTAGCCGAAAATATGTGGACAGTCTGAATGGGAAAGAAAAGGTGGTAATGTAGCGCAGATTAGCTGGGGTACACCCTTAGAATAGCGTTTAAATAAGGTTGTTAAAGTCTAACTTTCCTAAACTCATTACAGTACCTCCAGTGAACCCATACCCCTTTCCATTAGCGAAAATAAGCGAGTACCCGAAAACACCGGTCAACCACCGCATTAGGGCCTTTTTGCGCCCCCTGCAACGTCTTGTTGAATAATAATTTGGTGGATTCCTAGTTCCAGTTATTTACGACGTCCACTTTGATCAGCATACTAAACAAATTCAACAACGCTAAATTTGATCCACTTGTTGAGCTATTCTAGTTTTCACTCAACAGTGCTAGTGCTCGTTATATTCTCATTCTGGTAAGAGCAGCCCATTTTAAACCCTATATTCCCCAGATTCCTGAACGACACTGGTTGATCTCTTCCCAAATCATCGAAGCCTCTGAATCCCTGGTATTCAAGATCTTCAGAAACGTCACGCTAATCGAGTATAATTGTAATGCCAAGTTTTTATTCAACAAGACGTTGCAGGGGGTGCAAAAGGCCCTATTGATCAAGCGAAATAATTAGGAAATTCACTATGAGAGTGCCATATTTTGCGTGTGTTCTTGTAGGTAATGGTTAATTATTGAGTAGTACCCTTACCTAGGTATTCTCATAAATAATCTAGAAGGGGTTTTGAGATTCAGATTGGGTTTGGTCTCGCGTTTAAGAAGTAACCTACACATTCGTGCTTCTATAAATTGGCCCCGACAGAGTAATTCAATTCATTTACTATGTGTAATTCATTACTTCCCGTTAGCCGAGTAGTAGTTGGTATTATCAAAGAATTGCTAAACCAGTTTTACCATCCCTCCTCAGCAAAAAGCCACCGTTTGAACCTCACGCATCCAACAACTCAACTCGCAACCCTCAAAGTCCACTCACCCCCCTCCAACCCCACAGCCTCTCCATCCACAAGAGCCACAACCACACCACCATCACTCACCAACTCCCCCTCAACCCCCGGTAACACCACACTCCCCATCGTCCCCACCGGCGTCCTAAAAACCATCTCACCAATCCCCTGCTCCCCCAACGCAATCGTATTACTAAACAGTCCCAACGGCGTCCGAAACCCCACATCCACACTCGTCAAATCCCCCAACATCGGTTTAATCAACCACGTCTTCCCAACTGAAGAAAGAAGATGGATACCACCCACATAAAAACTTATCAAAGACGTAGGTCCCGAACTCCAACCGTGAGCATGCGAGATGCGCGCATCGTTGAAGTAGGGCGCGTAGCGGAGCGTTCCGTCGGCGGAGAAACCCTCGATGAACGTGGAGTTTGTCATGCGTGGGTCATCGAGCATGAATCCCCATTGCCGACGAATCAGAGCGAGTGCGTCTGAGGTTTGCTCGCCGAGGAGATGGGCTTCGAGTTCGAAGCCGCCGATGAAGGGGGAGATGGTGAGGGGGGTGCCGGCTTCGGGGGCGGGGGCACCGTAGGTTCCCCAGCGGGCTTTGAGGGCGTTGGTGATGTTGGAGTTTTGTTGTAGGGAGAGAGTGAGGTTTGCTTTGACGGCCCAGGAGTTGCCGTCTTGGGGGGAGAGGGTGGTGGTTTCGTTGTCGATGTAGAGGTTGGTTTCGGGGTTCCAGAGGAGTTCGTTGGCGACGGTTTTGATGGTTGAGGCTATAGGTGTCCATTTCTGGATGGATGCTGTGTCGTTGAGAACTTCAGCCAGGCCAATGGCTTGGGTAAGAGTGTAATAGAGAATAGCGTTGGCCTCGATATTCTGCGTTTGTCAGTATTTCAATCGTTCGGGCTTTGATTCTCTCTTCTTACATGCCCGCCCATTCCAACCCGCAACCAATCGTTCTCAGAAGTCACATTCATGAGCCCACTATCATCGATATAGCTCAACGCCCAATCCATACCGAATGTAAAGTTATGCCAAGCATTCTGAAGATACGCCACATCTCCGGTGTACTGGTAATGGTATGATACTCCGATCATGGTGTACATATGGTATGTGAAAGAAACGACACCATAAGTACTAAAGGGATATCCAGCCCACGGAAACAGTCCGCTCGTTGCGTTCTGAAGACTGAGGAGAGAAGAGAGTCCGTTGGTTATTGATTCCATGTCGTTGGTACTTGCAAATATGGTACCGGTTTGGATAACCATGTCACCTGGCCAAACTTGGCGATCTCGTTTCGCTCCATCTAATTACTCGGAGTCAGTTTGACTATACTCTTTTATACATTGAAAGGGGTCATTGAGAGAAGCGGATGTCGAATATGAGGTGAGTATTCCACAATTTACGCCCACAGGAGAGGTGAAGATTCTCAACACTAACCGGTGGTAGTCGTTCGTCCATCAGTAATCGTTGCATTATTCCACCAAGTAACCGTTTCCGGCAGTTCAATGATATCAGTCTTATTAATCACAAACAAATGAACGAGTGCATCGCCCCAGTGAGGATCTATGGCACAAAGCTGATTGGTGTAGGCACCTATAATTGGTTACGACAGCAAAATACCACTTGGAGACATGTAGAACTTACCAGCATACCAAATACGATTCAAGAGCTCGTCATTGGAATGAAACCATCCAGTGTAACCTCTAAGATCTTAAGGAAGAGCAAAGTTAGCTACCGTTGTAAGAATTGGTCTTGATTTGGGGATATTGGAAGGGTACCTTGAACTGGGGCAGCGGTGAAATATGTAGAGACAGCCGTGACTTCAATTGTGACCGAAGAGTTGGAAATGAGACTTAAATATCGAAACCCTCCTCTTTCATGCTTTCTATCTACCGTATAAGTTCCAGGTCCTTGTCCAACAGGCAAATAAAGGGGCGCGTCAAGGCCAGCATCCGCGGTGGCATCGCATGCTAGACCATTAATCCAAAGACTTGATTCGGTGTATGTCAAAGCCACAACCGCATCCGGAGACGATGACTCGCCAACTGTCACCGATACGACTCCGGCGATATTCTTGCCAAAGTCAAAGGTGACGGACGATGCGTCAGAGAAGATTGCGCTGCCATTTGGGCCACCGACTAGAGAATCTGCGTTTGAAACCGATCCGTTGACTTTGTAGATTGATGCCGGATAGAGAGTTCGTGAATCTGGTGCGAGGATGTATTCGCTGTATGGAACTTGGGAGACAGCGGGAATAGCCAACGCCAGAAAGCAAACGAGGGTATTTAGAGGAATCATTGCGAGCAAGTGGCTATGGCCTATTTGATTCCAAGTCTCGAGTAAAGTAGTGAAAGTGGAATTCACTCGTGACGTCAATTACCCATCGGGGTTAAGTGAGCAAGCAGGGTATTTGACAAAAGGGACAACGAAGAGAGTGACTTCATTCAATTGCACTTAGCAGCGTGCTTATGTGAACAGGCCCTCGCTACAGACTCTCCCGAAAACGAGGGAAACAAAGGCACGGAAAACTATGGGTAAGAGCAAAAGATTGGCCATGTCGGATCATTTCTGTTGGCGGTTTGTTTCGCCATGGGAAAAAACCTTGCTTCTAAGAAAACCGGAAATAACGCGAGATGTCTTGTCGGGCATGCAAAGAAGGCACGCAAATGATGAAACATTGTAATTGGATAGGAAGGAAAAGGGCCGAGAATATGAGAGGACTAGAGGGGCTAACCTTATGCTGGCCCCTCTTACTTATTCCATATGGAGACGATACGAGTATCCGATGAAAGCCCGGCACAGCGAATATTTGGCATCGCTCTCTGCTCTTGGAAAAGTAGTGACTGAGATGTAGCGAGAAGATATCGCTATTCCCTAACTTAAAAACGTATGGAGAAGGGCTACATACCTAAGTAAGTAATTGCTCAAAGACCTCGTTTTGCGGTGTTGGGCAAAAGTTATCGGAAGACACACCGTCTCGAAATCTTCACTGGCAGCGAAGACCCGTTTCCAAGAATGAAAACAATCCACTAACAGACCAATCAAATATCAACCCAGAAAAGATAGCGGAGCATATTCCGCCAAGTGGGCGTGTCCACTTGAAAAAAAGTATCTGGGGAAGACGCGGGGAAATTGAGGGGAAATTGCGGGGGGCGTACTGTACCGTCGGGAAAGCAAGGGTTGATCCAGGGGTCCCTGGTTTAATAGCTGGATAACCTCAAATTTAACGGATTTTTTGCTGCTAACTTGCTAAGCTGCGACATGTTCAGCCGAAGCCAAGAGCCGAAGCCTCCCAAGTCCAGATAGGCCTAGTAACCTCGTGCAGCTGACATGGTCCGGTTTTGAGGGGTAAGGAGCTTATCGTGAAATTCTAAGAGAAAAACTGACGCTGATGACGACGATGTACACTTTACTAGGGCTACTAGAAAGTGCTGATTGAAAGTGCCTCTGATGATTGCCATGACCAAACCGTAAACAAACTCCATCAAATTCCTCGCTGAGATGACAAATGCAATGCACAGTGCCACAAATTGACGAATAACGAAAGCAGTTCGTGAATCTGTCCCAGACAAAATGTCACGCCTCACATCTGAAGAAGCAAGATATGTTGCCAAATCCGGACTTGTTACTTCCTAGAAATGGTCGACAGGCCTGTCAAGATACAGCATATTGAAATCACCCCCAAAACAAAAAGCAAGTAAGAGGTTGGAAAGTTGACACGTAAAGAAAAGAGACGAATGTGATGACAATGCTCAAAAAAGGGCTGAATTGACGGTTTTCATGCCAAAATATGACACTTCACATTATCTTCATCTACACTAACTCCAAAACGAGAGGATCCTTCCAGATGATGTAATATTAGCATAATGCTATTGGCATCTCATCATCTGAAATGTTTCCAAGATCCTGAAGATTATCGCCAAAGAAAAATTCCCCAAACGCTTATCCCAACCTTTGCGTATAGCACCAACTCCGCTGCAATATCATGGCTTCTCCCGGTAGGGTATTTCGGTCGTGTGCGATGTGCGAAGACAATAGCATCGGCAGTTGTTCTACCTTACGCTTCGGATCCGGGGACAGGTTGTGCAGTGCAAAAGGCCTTGTGTCGCTTGAAATCCTTCTTCTGGCATTCTCTGGAGTGATAACAAGCTGCATGGCATTTCGAACATCACTTCACGCGTTTCTCGCCCGTCAAGCCCATCATAGGACCGTGGCACTAATTTTGGGTTAGCAAATGCCACACAAAATGCTGGAAGAGAGTCAATTCGGCAACGAAACGTACCTCTTCCCAACTACAAACAATGTCCGACTTGCCACCAGCTCCACCGCTAAGACGAATCTCTCTAGCTTCTCGAAGTCGACCCTGTGCCTCGTGGAGTGCACCCAGGTTATCGCGAGTGACGGCAGCATCCAAGCTTGGTCCCTCGCCTTCCCTAAATATCAATGCCTTTTTCAACAACTTCTCTGCCTCGTCCAGTCTTTGCAGCTTGATGTACGCCTCGCCCAGCGCATTCATGGAGAGAGCAGCCTGAATCGAGTTCTCACCAAAACCAGCAATCTTCAAAGCCAGAGCCTGCTCGTGGAGTTGCGCTGCCGTGGCGTAGTCTTTCCGTTGTGCTGCGATATTCGCGCTATTATTGAGATCTACGCCTTCGGTCAGAGCGCGCATCTGCTCCATGGTGGGTAGTGGTGTGCTGTGTGCGAGTCCTGCGTGGTGCGTGTTGTGTGCTGCTCTCAATCTGTGGACGTAATCTGTGGACGATGATCATGAAGAGAGATGGCTGATAAGGGTATCGAATGATGGGGTGATGGTTTCTTGGAAAGGAAAAATGCAAATGAAATCGGAACTACCTAGGTAGTGGGGCGACGCGATCAAGCACGCGATCACATGATGGCAATATGTGGACCTTCGGAAAATGCAGGCCACGTCTGAGGTATCATCAATCCCTACATCCACCACAAGTGACAACTCATGACAGTGGTAAAAAAAACCTATGAGATGACAGCACAGCAAGGAAGGCCTCGCCCGAAGCAGAGGCCAGCCCCAAACGCCATGACTCGCTGCGCTCGAAAGTGAGGATAAATAAGACCTCCAAAACAGTCATCTCCAGAGGGCCACTGGGCCAGTGGAGCGGCAACCACCCGGCGCTCAATAGACCTACTCGAGTGTTGTAATACACCTGGAGAAGTATCAAGTCTCAATCAAGGGCGCCGTGATGTTCCCTGACGCTCCGCTGGTCCTCCGGAGACCACTGTCGTGGAGGCGTTCTTCGCTGCGGCCCCATCATTCGGTGCAAATCTACGGGAGCGAATCGAGGGATATAGTATATCACACTTGAGTATATCCTCACTTCTCGAGAGTAGCGAACCTGGGGGTTTGCCCCCACAAAAAATGAAATACCTTAGTTACCGCTGTCATGATTGTGATGAATGCGCAGATGCCTTTGGCCTCGAGCGTAGCGAGTTACAGGGGTCTGGTATGTACGCGACAATAGTAAGTACCATACAAGCACCGAATCTCATTCACCTTGATATTGTCACATGGCTAGAGCTAGGCATGATCCACCAAGATTTAAGAAGACGCCGCGGCGACCTGCCAGGTTCTTTCGACAAACACAACCAGCGAAAGAATCAAATATCTTGCCGCCATCGCATCTGCTCCAGATTCGACCATACAGCTACAGGCGCTTTCCTTTCTTTCCTTTATTTTCGCAAGAGACCAAAATTGACGGCCAAGAGCAACACCACGGTACCAGTATGTTTATTCCGCAGCTCATATCTGCTTGTTCCTTTCGTCATTCACCCGCTGACGCATGCCAGAAACAAGAAAAGATGGACTCAACTTCAAAGCTGCGAGGCGGCGATGCTTCTGACCACCAAGAGGAACCCACAGTGAGTTTCCTATCTCTTGCTCCGCCTTAAATTCATCCTTTACTAACCAGCGGTAGCCAACTTCATCTCCCAACTCTGTAAGCATTGCGCCGCTGCAGACCGATGGAGAAGATTTCTTCCGCAAGCTCCCCATGGAGTTAAAACAGATGATTTGGGAATATACCTTCGAACAGCGAATAGTGACCATCTGCAGAGTCTGCGGTGCAGAAAGCAGAGCCGCACCGCTCACTGTCCCCCCAATCCTCCACACAAGCCAAGAGTCTAGACAAATCGGACTTCGTTACTACGACCTCAGTTTCCGACTCGCCCTTAGTGGAAACCCAGTTTTCTTCAACTTTAACCAAGACATACTCTTATTTGAACGCGAAAAAAACACGTTGTACCCCATTTCGACTCTGTGGTTTATGTATGGGAAACGCCAACGAGATCGGTGGATGGCATATGGTTATAACGAAGATCGGATTCGAGAGGTGGACAATGATTTTCGAAAACTAAAGTTCATGGCTTTACGAATTCCAAAAAGCACCAATCCTCGTTTCTCCTTTTTGGATCAGTATGAACCAGACGTCTACCAGTTTCGCAACCTTGAAAAAATCATCTTGGAGAGGGATGACAGTGAGGATTTGGGAATCGTTCAGATACAACCCAAATTTCGTATCGATGATCGTGTTAACGTCACACGAAAGGTGGAACGCGAGGAAGTGCTGTCATTCTGGTGGACCAAGGAAGCGAACGAGCGAGGCCAAACAGACTTCAAAATGCCGATCATCGAAAGCTTCGGTCGCAAGGAATTTCACAGAGTCTTTGTGGCTCCTACGGAGAAAGCAGAGCGGGAGAGATTGGCCATAGACTTGACTGAATGAGGGGAGGGTTGAACGATATCAAGGATATTTGGTTCTTAGAAGTACACAGATAGGACCAACGAAATGAGGGGATGCTGGATCTCTGGGATTGTTTATGACATGGTGTGATTTATGGGATTTTTGGTGAGGGGTAAAGAAGGATGGTGGGGTTGGCATGGGGAATATTCAGAGAGCTCTTGAATTTGGAGGCATGTACAAACGCTACGAATGCTCTTAGACAGATAACCTCCACTGGCGAAAATGAAAATGTTATGCGTCAGTTCCCTCTGGAACTTTGGTGAAAATGTCAAGACCCTCCCACAAGTCAGGAAATGACTTGAAAACTTCCACGCCAAATATTTAGTCACAATAGTTTTCCCTATTTCAAGTTTTTCTTTTTCAGAGAGGATCGAGGGACTTTGCAGATATTCAGGGGTAGCGGGTGGTTGCACAGCTACCCTCTCACTCGTCAGAAAATCTCGCCCTTGCATATGCATCGCCAACACAACGCCACCACCATCCAAGCAAATTCCCATTTCCCTTTTCCTGCTCAACTTTTCCACCGCTTAATTAACGACAACCCAGCGCCACCATCCAATTCTCGCTCTCAACCTTCTCGGGCTCAACTTTTCCGCTGCTCAATTGTCGACAACCCAACAATTTCTTATGTTGGTGAAGTACAGATCTTTGAAGGACAAGCCAGTTTGGTAATAGACCAGTTGCGAAAATGGCAGCTTCGTTTGCAGAGTATGTTCATCCCCCACGAAAAGTCTTCTGCAAACGAAAATCTCAAATTCTTCTCCACCAGATATCCCCCAGCACTGACGATCCCACAGAATTCTCAATTCGCGCCTCTTCAAATTCATCGTTGGACAAGATGTCTCTCCACCATCCACAGAATTCGCAGTACATCAAGCAGCAATGGCACAGCTCTCGGCCCCTTTACGCACCATGATGACTGGAGAGATGTCTGAAGCACAGGCCGGCTGCACAACTTGGAAGAATGTTAGCAAGCAGACTTTTGAGCAGTTTGTCAATTTTGCTTATACGGAGAAATATGTTGCGCCGGATGCGGAGGAAAGGGGTGATTGGAGTGTAGAGGAGAAGGGGAAGGGTGAGAAGGGAAGTTGTTCTGAAGTTTCTGAGTCGGTTCTTGAAGACCCGCCTGAAGACCTGCCGCCGGAGGAAGAGGTTGGGCCAGAAGCTGCACCAGACGAACCGCTGGAAGAGCCGCCCGTTGATTATGGCTGGGGTGGCAGCCCTGCGGTCAGCCGTCACAAGACCAGTTCAAAAAGCAAGGTCAAAAGCAAGAAAAAGTCAAAGAAGGCATACACTCCCGACTTTTACAGCCTCCAATACCCTATCCCTGCGCCAAGAGACACAATACTCGAAGTACCATTCCTCAAGAATCACAGCTATTCAAAAATCTTTCTCCTCCACGCCTCACTCTACATCCTCGCCGACTTCTGGATGGTAGATCCCCTCAAGGAGACAGCCATTCACCGACTTCACCTGGAGCTCGCACGCTTTCAACTCGACGACAAGAACGTCAAGGATATCCTGAACCTGGTGCGATATGTATACTCTGAAGAAACCGGAATTTCCAACGCGGGAGAGGTATCTGAGAGTGGTATTGGGCAGTTGAGGGATCTGGTTTGTCATTATATGACGAAAGAGGCGGTGGTCCTTTCTACGTGTGAAGGATTCATGGAGTTTCTCGAGGATGGGGGACAATTTGCGAGGGATTTCGTGAAGTATGTTGTTCAACGTCTTCCGTCGACGGACTAGAGGCTTGGGGAACTCATGTGGATGACTAAGGGAGCCGGAGCTCGTAGCTTTGCTCAGGGTATATCTTTTTGGCAGTAATTGATCTGTAACCGAGTGCGTATATTTTTTTTGAAATAACGTGGAAGAATTAGAAGCAAAATGCATGCAAATCTTGCATATATATTTCTGCCCGATCCTGCTAGCAGAAAAGCATGTTATGTAGTATCAGGTGGGAATGACTTGTATTTTGAAGTGTAGCCTACGAGGCTCTTGAATAGACTCTGTAGATGGCCCGTGCGGGCGCTAGTGTAGCGGGGCTGGCGCCACGCGCACGTGCAGCAGGGTATTAAAGGGGGTTGATCAAGTGACTTGGGAGTCAGGTGACCGACCTCCTCGGTATATAATTTCCTTCTTTTCGTTCCTTAAAACGCCACGAATACAGCTCCTTACTATGCTTCACTTAATAAACTAGTACATGCATCCTCACCCTCTTTTATCCTCCTCCTGATTCCTGATCACTTCATGTTCCTGCCTCTTGTGGTTGGTGTCCCCGCCCCCACTTTGGAGAACCAGCCACCGAGTTAAAGCAAGCAATTCAGCTCTCACCACTTCTGTTTCTCACCATCAAAAGAAACAATAGCGGCGATCGCAATTGGAATTGAAGAGCGATAATCGAGCATCACGTAGTCGATGTACGAGTCGCGAGCATGGCGATCTCTTTTGCAGAGTAAGTCCACATCTTCAAGTCCAACGATTCACCTCCATTCACAGGCTCAACACTAACTAGCTCCATAGAATTCTCAACTCCCGCTCTTTCACCTTCATAGTCGGCGAGCTTATTGATTCTAAAGCCACTGAACTTACCGTACATGAAGGTGCTATCACCCATCTGTCGGAACACCTAAGAGCTTTGATGACGGGTCCAATGGCGGAGAGTGAGAGTTGCCGTGTCACTTGGAGTGATGTTAGCAAAGAGACTTTTGAGCAGTTCATCCAATTCGCGTATACTGGCGACTATTCGGTTCCTGAGCCTGTGGCGTGGAAGGCTCTTGGACACGAGCAGAGAAAATCAAAAGAGGTCCATACAGGAGAGGATGAAGGACTCGGCGCGCATGACTTGCCAATGGAACCAATGCCACGCCGCTCGAACAAGACCCCAAAAATGAAACAGAAGAAGTTGGCTCTTCTGCGGGATGCGATTAATTCAACTGGTCAGGAGTTGGGGAACTCAGAATGCCATTCTCTAATTCATAGCCTTCAACAGCGACAAAGCGATATCAGCGTAGCTGCTTTTCAAAACCGCGCCTACCCCCTCCTTGCTCCCCGAGTCAACTACACAGCGTCTTGCGAGCCTTCAACAACCTTCGCGTCTGGACATAGCTACGCTAAAATCCTCGAAACCCATGCATCGCTCTACATTCTAGCCGACTGTCGCATGATCGATTCTCTGAAGGCTTTATCCCTGTACAAACTCCACAAAAACGCTTTGTCACTTTGAACTCGATGACTGCAATGTAGAAGACGTAATCAAACTTGCTCGATTGGCTTATGACGATGAGGATAAGGGACTTGGGTCCGAAGGCCTAGATGGCGGTATAGGTGGCCTGAGAGATATGATTTGCCATTATATGGCGATGAATGCAGTGTTCTTGACTTGTGATACGAGATTTAAGGAACTGCTGAGAGAAGGAGGAGATTTCGTCGTTGATTTTCTTAGTTATGAGGTTCAGAGAGTTTGGTAAGAGATTAGAAAGCGAGCTTTTCAAAAGCGGTTCCAGTTGGTGTATGGTCTTAGTTTGGTGAGGAGTGGTAGAGAGTGGACGAGAGATTTCTGGAGCCGTATTCAAGCAGCGAAAGGGGGGGCTCAATTTAGAGATTCTGCGGTGCAAATTTGGATTTGTCGTGCTTTGCTTCAGAAAAAATTCGTCCGTATCATTGCAATAACCTTTGGGTGTGGGTCAGGTAGTTCCGTCAACTTGATGTCTACTCGTACTGATATCAAAGGTTGCAGGTGAAAGTCCGTGCGCCAAGAGCCCCCCCCCCTAATTAAGCGAGACCTTGCTGTGGAGGCCATCGCGACTCATCCCAACCAGCGAAAAGACCACTCACTCAAAGTCTCCAGATTGCGAGCCTCCAAATCGAAACTGTTCACCTATCCAAGGCAACTCTGCAGCAGAAATAAAACATTCATCACTACCGTCAAAGATTTCCTGTATAGCTTCTGTAGGCGATGGGCTCGCCACCAAAAGTTTCATAGTTGTTGGCAAATTTGGATCGCGCACGAGACTCAGTAGTAGTCTCATGATCTGTAGCATACTCCCTTCGAACTCATCTGTCTCATAATATACTGCTCCGTCTATAAGACACATCAATATCATATCTGCGGGCAAACGGCGAGCTAACCATCGAAATAACTCGCATAACTGATCGAGATTGCTTGTCTTGATTCCCTCTAAATCAAGCTCCTGCGATAAGGTGGTTGTGTCAAAATATTGTCTCTGCAGCAGCTGTATGATTAGGCTCTTTACTAGAGCAGTGCCGCCAGCAGCTCTGTTGTCGTCGCCAGTGTTGCAGCCACAGAAGAAAACCAGAGGAATGTAGTTACTCCTTGTGCGGAGAGCTTGCGTCAGGGTTGCACAAAGGAGAGATAGTGGGGAGATGGTGTTTATGGCGGCAAAGTTAGAGTCTCCATGCACGAGAAGCTCTCGTGACGTAGGAGATGTAGCCCAAGCTTGGAATTGTTCCGTGTCCACGATTTGCTCTGTCCGGCTACGGTCTGCCATCGGTATTGTGTATCTGCTCTCCAGAACGGAATGGAGGTCTCTTTCGACTTGGCTCGAATTCGATGCTTCGAGGAGATGCAGTAAACCACTGTAGTCGATGCTGGAACTGTTATGTATTTGGTTTGGAGGTATGAGCCAAGCCGGCGATGGCTGCGGTGAGGCTGGGTACCAAATTGGCAGTACGTGCGTTGGATAAGGGGTGGGTGAAGAAGTCCATCCAATAAGTTGGTGCAACGGGTTTGGTGTCCTCCTAAGTTCACTTTCCTCAACACGATCTTGAAGTTTTGAAATTATTTCTATAAGTGTTGGTCTCACAGGTGTACGCGTACGTAGTGGTTGGTTCTGGGTAATCGATATATTCTGTGTATGTGTGTGTGTTGAGGAGCAAAGGATGAAAGGAGTGACTAGCTACGAATCGAGTGGATCCAAACAATAAGAGTAGGTAGTTAGCTGATCACTGATCTCTGAGGGGGATGAGTATTTAGAGACGGAGGATCTTACGAGCTTGCTGCTTATTTCGCTCTTCTCCATCGCGGAACAGTCTCAATACCTTATTATAAAGGTGAACCATGGCCATTTCTTGCCTCTCCTGGTTTTCGATAATAATCTCCACCTTGCCATCAATACCTCTCACTCTTACTCCCGTTGCTTCAACAACAGACTCGATTCGGAAATTGCCTACAGGGTCACTGTCGCTTAGCGAAAGCGTCTTTTCAATCATGGGTTGAAATTGTATTTGATGCTTACCTTGTAGTATGGCGATTATTCCCTGCCTAGTTGACACAATATCGGATTTTTGAGCTTCTTGTATGAGCTCCCGGCTTTTGGTTTCCATATCGCTGATGCTTTCAAGCAAGGCTTCTTGGTATTTCTCCCCGCGGAACACGGCGCCCATAACCCTGGAGCCTTGGTGATAAATGGTCTTGGTAAGTCATTGACGAAAACAAATGTCGGTGGAAAGCAAGCGCACCTTGATTTTTGAGGAAGAATGCAATGGTATCCTCTACTGCTTTCAGCATAGATGTTACCAAATTGATAGCCGCTTTCTTGATTGGTTCATCTCCTGGGAAGGTCGCGAGGAACACTTCAATATCGTTGAATCGTTTCTCCAAAGCTTCCTCATCAAAGTTCACTGCTACCTTTTTTCTTACATCGGATGCTACCTTTACAGCCTGTGCACGTGTCAGAAGCTTACTTTGCAGAATTTCGAGAAACTGAGAATTCATCTTACATCCAAAACTATTTGAACTAGAGCCATAACCGGGGACACGTAATCGTTGTCGGGTATAACATCCACAAGACGCTGCACTGGGTCAAAGTTGTCACCGACTGTGCGCATTCCCCTCTTGACACGACCCCAGAAGCCTTTCTTTGTGTCATCGTAGCATTCGCGTGCGTTTTGAAGCTGAGAGTAAACTTCTGCCCAGGTACTCTTGCTTCGAATACTGTAAGATAATTCTGGCGTGTTCTTGTGCTTCTTGGGATTTCTCTCTTCGAAACAAGTCATGGAGTCCGAGAAAATAACTTCCCAAAAAGCCATTGCTTGTAGCTCTGGAAGAAATCGTCTCGAGGGTAGTAATTCCGTATCATGTAGAGCTGGTGAAAGGGATTGCATGGTAGCGGGTAGCATTGGAACAAAGCGCCCTAGTGTTGAATCGTATCGCGCCTGGCCAGCTCTAAAAGCTTCGTGATGGTCAGGCAGGCGATTATCAATGAAGTCGACTGACACAGGCTGGAGATGGAGCGCTGGAATATGATTTGAAGTTTCCGCCATCTGAGCAAGACCAACTGTCGCAAAAACCGCAATGGAGCTTCTTCTGTTGGGTTTTGTCGATAAGAAACGGAGAGTAGATCATGTCATGAATTTTCAAGTAAGGCTGTGACGATGCTTGTCCAAGTGAAATTTGGCGTGCAGCTCGCCCAGCTGCATGCATGGTGTTGCGAAGAAGGTTGTTCAGCTCGTGCGACCACACCCACCACAGTGATTACGGACTGGTTATCAATCCGAAAGAAGCCTATCGCGGTAATTGGCGTACAGTTTGGCGTGACAACTCAACACACTCACTTCAAAATATAAATGCAAGTCGACCATTTGATGGAGTCTAAAATGTAATGTGCTCAAATCATGCGATTACTTCTACCAGATTCCACCAGATGCAATGGTAAATTGACGAAAAATGTATGCGCTGGCATCTGAGCCTCCTTATGCATCATGCCTTGGTAGAGAGCATCTATCACTGCAAGGCTGGCAATGATGGACCAATACACATCGTTGGTGGGGCATGATCAGCGCATCAAGCTTCGTCTGTATCACGCTGCACAATGCTTGAAGTAGCACTACCCTCCGTTCAAATCAGCTCACCGAGCATATATTGCCTTTCTCCTGTAAGCGCCAGCAACCCCACCCTGCTGTTTGACCAGTAAAATGCGAAGCCTTGTCTGCACTGCTGGAATTCCAACCCTTTAGAGGCTGAAAAACGTTGACGGGCATAAACATAGGTATTCTGAGGCTGCCTTATCTCAGCTAATCATCCGCTTCTTGAATCGTTACGGGGGCGACACGTGCTCCATTACTAATAACCAACGCACATACCACCACCCTCCACGACTCTACGAAGCATCTAAGGACGAATAGTCGCAAAAACACCCAATTCGACAGATTTTAAATAACTACCAGAAATTCAATTCGCAATATTTAAATAACCACCAATCCGATTAGATTACGCACCACTTTAATAGAAGAGAAATAATTAACTTAAGATTAATTAAATATATAAATTATACTTTTATAAAACCTTAATATATTGGAAATGTGCGCAGTATCACGTACGGTCTGATACTTCAACTAGGGTGAACGCCCACGAGTGCGAGTCGTAGTGTTGTGATTCTCTCGAGCTCATGACGTAGCTAGCCTAACCGACCACCTTGCATCACCGAACATCACCTGACCTCTGATCTACACTGAATTCCAACATAATATAAAAATATATTATTATAGAATAAAAAGATACCTCTTAAGTTTAACGGATTTATATAACTCAAAATACCAATTCTCAATTCTATCTACCATTCCTCTATTATAATAAATATAAATAAATAAATACTTATAACTAATCGATAAAAGTTCTATTAATTAGATTATTACTTTTTTAATTCGAAAAAGAATAATCATAATAAAATAATAGAATAATTCGAAATAAGGATTTTAATAAATAATCATTTAATATACTTATTTCGATCTTAAATAAAACTCTAAAATTATAATACTTTTATAATCGAAAATTTAATACATTTATTCGTAAAAATATTACGAACTAAATACACTAATTATATTATCTATAACATTCTTCTATATCGAGATATCAAAAGATATTAATGTAACGATGCGGTTCTCCCTGGCTCAGGGATCTGGTCAACGTCGGGTTCGGTAGGCTATAATGGTCAAGAAGTAAAACAAGAGTCCGGATCGTTCGG
>QYAP01000543.1:853-48092 GCA_003988905.1 Hymenotorrendiella dingleyae
CACTTATTAGAACCTCTATCATGGGGGAGTGTTGAAGTATGATACAGTTCCTAATAAGCATTCTGAATGCATCCAATACTTTTGCTTGCTTCAACAAAAATTCCCCGATTTCCGAAGAATACTCGATACAGCCACACGCTGGATATCCTCATGGAGCCTCTGATGAATACAGATGACGAAAAAACCACGCCTGGTGCTGGTGCAAACGGAAACGACACGAAGAAATCAACAATGGCACCACCATCGCCAGCTCTCGACCCTGCTCCAGTACCACCATCAAATTTGAAGGCCTCTTTGCAATGTCTCGGGGCATTTTTTCTCTTCTTCAATTCGTGGGGCTTGGTGAATGCCTTTGGTAAGTGCTTGCTTTGAATACGATTGTACTCACCTAACACTTCTTGAACTATTAGGTGCCTATCAGACATTTTACGAGCACAATCTTCTCAAAACGTACTCTCCATCGCAAATATCTTGGATTGGTTCATTGCAGGCCTTTCTTTTCCTATTCGGTGGCGTGGTGTCTGGCCCACTCTACGATTATGGACACTTGAAGCTTCTCGTATTCCTCGGAAGCACACTCGTGGTAGTTGGAATGATGATGACCAGTCTCTGTCGGCTCTACTGGCAAGTGATTCTGGCTCAAGGCTTAGTTATTGGTATCGGAAATGGATGTTTGTTCGTGCCTAGCACGGCCGTTATACCGCAATATTTCACGAAGCGACGAGCTTTCGCAATGGGCATTGCGATTACAGGAGGCAACATCGGTGAGCTCAAAGTGAGAAATGGTACGGTATTAATTGGTTTAGAGCCCCCCCCTCTCCCGGTTCTACCTCATTATGCCAAGATATCTGAGAGAATAGAGGTCAAAATGACAGAGGCTCCGTTTTCGGGAGAGGGTTCGTTCACGGAAGAAACTCTCCCATTAACCCTCAATTCTCTTTAATACTCTGGCACGGTGAGGTAAAAAAGGGAGCCGGGGGGCCCTCTAAACCAATTAATGCGGTAATGCGATAATTCCGCTAATTATATTCTACTAGGCGGAGTACTATACTCGACTATCTTCGAACGATTGCAGCCGTCGATTGGCTTTGCTTGGACAACTCGAATCATTGCCTTCATTCAAGTTGCCACCCTTGCCATCCCGAACCTCGTCTTGCAGATGCGATTTAAACCGACCGAAACTCGCCGGCTCTTTGATACGTCGGCATGGAAAGACACTCGGTTCAGCATCTTTTGCTGTGCTTGTTTTTTCGGCTACATTGGCTTGTATATTCCATGGTTTTACGCGAATAGCTTTGCCGTCTCAAGAGAGGTTGTAGATTCTCATCTGGCAGTCTATCTGGTCTCTATTATGAATGCGGGCTCATTCTTTGGTCGTATTGTAAGTCCCTTTCTGTCTGCCATTATGTCCAAGCTCTTCATAATGATACTTTTAGACACTCACATATGCTGCGGACAAAGTTGGCCCAGTAAATATGCTTCTGGCGTGTTTCATTGGTAGCGCAGCTTTGGCATTCAGTTGGATCGGTGTTACTTCTACCGCTGGCGCTATCATATTCTGTGTTCTGTATGGCTGCTTTTCAGGAGCATTGATATCGCTTGTTCTGACTGTTATTTCTGCCATCCTGTGCCCAGATATGAGTGTGATTGGCGTTCGCATAGGAATGGTATGCATAGGTTGTTCGGTGGGGATACTGGTGGGAAGCCCCCTAGGTGGACTTATTTTGCGCAATGGGTGGGTAGGCCTACAGGCTTTTGCGGGTACTATGCTTATTACGGGTGCTCTTGGCATTTACCTTGTAAGACTTTTAACAGTGGGAAATTCTCTGAAGGTTAAATGCTAGAACTAAAGTTTAGAGGCCAGTAATCTAGATTCATCAATGATTTCAACTAGATCGACTTCGGGGCTTTGAGACTTCCAAACCAATCTTGACAAAACAGCCCTGAAATCACAAATTTTGAGAGCTGAGATCCTTAATGCACCATCCCTTCTTGGCAGTGGAAGAGTGCCGGTTTTGAGACCGAGAATGCCACCAAAATTATGGCAAATCCGACGACGATGAGTAAGAATAATTCTATAAGGTATTCGTGTTCATCCCAATCGTGAGCTACATACTGTACCATGGTACATATATTTCGCTTTGCCATAAATTAAGGGGTAAACCGTACTAGTAAATCTACTTGCCCTTTTCGATTGTTGTATGAAAAAATTTCGATCGATCTGTAGCATACCCCCTAGTTTGCTACACAACGCCCCATTTCTAGAACTAAGTTCTTATCTATCCGAGCAGCTGCAGTCAGCATTGCGTTCTTATACTCGGATTTAGGTAACTTTCCCTTGAGAAACTTGCAAAAAGATTGATCTTTTGGAAATGTGAAGAGACGCCTTAAGTATCTATGGACAATAAGTTTATTTTGAATTCCATTATAATTTCGATTAATGAATGAGTTTAGAAGATATGATATTGAGGCTCGCTTACGATTTCGGTGAGGACGTAACCCTGGCTGCAACTGATCGGATATATGGAGGAAGAGTTACACTGCACATAAGCATTCGGTCATCATTGCGGCTAATTCTTAAGATCATTTATTAAATTATGAAGACCCACTGGACAGTCTTAATGCAAACAAACCACCCTTTTCGGTCGTTCAACTAGGACACTCCTTTCTTCAATTAACCTGCATTCCAAGTCGAACAAAAAGATATCCGGAAAGAAACCCAGATTTATGTTATTTGCATACATTACGTCAAGCGCACGTCACTTCCGTGCAGTAGTCACGCAATGGCTTCCACCACCGTTGAGGACCAAAATGGATTATTGATGGAAGAAAATGCTCGAATTCGAGCATTGGAACAGGCGAAAAGACTGGTAGCTAGTCTTGAAAAGCCCGAAGAGGTCGTGCTTCGTTATGCTTGGGAGGTAATAGCAACCTCCTATTACTTAACCCCACCAATTTCGTCTATGAGTTTCACTTGCTAACTCAACACTACATAGATGGGATCGCATCGAATGGCTCTCCGTCTTGGAAATGATTTAGGGCTATTTCGCCAACTCGTTGATCACAATGACATTTCGATGTCTGCTGTGGAGCTCGCTAATAACTCTCAAGCCGAGGTTGCTCTCATCGGTAAGCTGAATAGTGTATTCACTGTCAATGTGTGGGCAAAATCTAACAAGATCGCATTCACAGTTCGAATCATGCGGGTTCTTTCCTCGGTTGGGT
Source organism: Hymenotorrendiella dingleyae (assembly GCA_003988905.1). Classification (NCBI taxonomy): domain Eukaryota; kingdom Fungi; phylum Ascomycota; class Leotiomycetes; order Helotiales; family Helotiaceae; genus Hymenotorrendiella; species Hymenotorrendiella dingleyae. Next base: position 4,079 of record QYAP01000543.1, read on the forward strand.
TCGTAACAGAAGTCGATATGAATCTATGGGCAGGCAATGCCCTGACCAAGGCCATTGCGGACCCATCCCTAGAGGCGGCCACCAAAGTACTACACGACAACTCAGCCCAGGTCGAGATGCGATTGCACGACTATTTCCGCATTCACGGTTACAATTGCCCAACCGATGGTGCCAACTACGCTTTCCAATAGACTTTCGACACGAACCTCACCTACTTCGAACAAATCCATGCTAACCCAGAGACCATGAACGACTTCAACACCTTCATGGCAGGATACCGTAGTAAACGTGCGCATTGGGTCGACTGGTTTCCCATTGAAACTGAGCTTCTCCAGGACACGACTGGGAACGAAATACTACTCGTCGATATAGGTGGAGGAAAGGGTCATGACTTGGAACGGTTCTTAAGCCGCTTTCCCCAAGCGAGTGGCCACCTCGTTCTCCAAGATCTTCCCGGGACCATATCCTCGCTGAAAGAATTGAACCATGGTATAAGCGCCATGAGTCACGATTTCTTCACCACACAACCGATCAAAGGTAAAATTCCCCGAACAAGCGTCGTATCGTACAATTTCTGACAATGATTTGGCAGGCGCTCGTGTTTACTACACCCATGATATTCTCCACGATTGGCCTGACGAGAAATGCCGTACGATTCTTCGCTCGATTATGAGTAGCATGCGACCAGGATACTCCAAGATCCTTTTGAACGAATCCATACTCCCCGATAAAGATTGCCCGTCGTATTGGGCCGCAGGTGATATCAACATGATGGCTATATTGGCGGGGAAGAAGCGTACTCGCTCAGAGTGGCTTCAGTTGATTGAATCTACGGGTCTCACTTGTGTACGTATCTGGGAATCACCTCATCTACGAGACGAGGAAGGAATTATTGAAGTGATGTTGGAAAGTTGATAGAGCTAGTTTAGACTTGAGAATAACGCCTATTTTGGGCTTTGATAAAATTTGATTGATTTGATTAAACTCATTTTGAAATAACAACCCAAAATCATTTCAATCTGGGCGAATTTGGTATATTTTTTGAATGTTATTTATTGACATCTTAAATATCATAGCTACTCTAGAAGGTAGGAGAACAAAGTAAAAGAGAATAGGCTGAGAAATCAGAATACGCATGACTGACCGGGAACATAACATTTGAGAAGTGACTACTGTATTCTCTTCTTGATGTTATTCACTATCAACCGTTACAAGATGTTTCTGGCAGTCCAGAAGGGGAAAGCCCAACTTCCCCTTTTTTTCGTTCTTCGGGAAAGTGGAAGTCTGACTTTTCTCCTTCTTAGCCTTTACCAGAAATAACCTTGCCCTTAAGGGAATCTTCTAGTAGCGTAGGAGGGGTGAGAATCACGTGGACGGCTCCGGAAAATGCAAGTAGCTCCGAGTCGAAATTCTTAAAGTACGCACCTATTTTTAATACCGCGCAACCACGATTAATCGAACGATCTTGATACATTGAGTAAATCACGATACAATAATCGCTTGAAACGCTTATGGTAAATGGTGTTTCCCTATGATAAGTACTTAATGCAAGTACGTAAATGCGGTGAAACTTAAAAAATGTAGTTATTCAGAGATTTTGCCGAGACGCTGGAACGCATCTATTGGCCCGTGGCTGGATTAATCCATGAAAGGAAAGTGTAACTATTTGTACTTTCAGGGCCTTAAGATCCAGCTCGTCTCTATTCTATATGGTCGATAGATGTGGCTTCCCATGGTCTTCTATATGTAGTACTAGCTATCCAAGATTCTAAGGACTTGTTCGTTCACAAATGGTGGCGCATTATGGTGCTATATTTGGAAGTACGTAAAGCCGCGTTCTTCCCACATGGCATCAAGACAGATTGTGATGCCAATTTTTGGAATTACCTCTGGGTTACGTTCCTCGTAAGCTGCTTGTACTCACTATTCTTCTCCCCAGCCAAACAACGACAAGTAGGGTCAGTCCTACTTATCGTGTTTCATTGCCGTGCTTCCTAAAGTTTTTCGATGCCTTCGTAGTGTTCTCTTGACTCTCCACGATAATGCGCCACCAATTGTGAACGAACAGAACCTAAATAGTCTGGCACGAACCATTAAATTGCCAATATGGTAATATCATAGATACCATTTCCCGATACCGACTATTACACAAGATAAAAGCAAAGAGTAGAAGAGGACAAGCCAGGAGCCCAGTGTTTTTGCATGATTGGGTGGGAGACCAACATTTCAGGAATTGATATCTTCCTATAAGGCCCTGTTCGGTCGAGAGTAAAGCTTATTATCGCTCTAAGTCAGTTTTGAAATTTCCAAATGGGCGCCGGAATCTGTCTTCAACCGAGCGCAGTTTTATAAATCCACTGCTACGCACTTCCATATTAAGCTCAAGCATGGGCCTTAGTATTGCTTTATTATCCGAATGAACAAAGCCTGAATATTGGTCAGTAACAGCCAAATTCTTAAATCATTCCAGAACAGAAAGGAGCAAAGTCAGAGAGAATGGGCGGAGAACACAAAGTCCAAGTGCCAGACCAGGACAAAGACATTCTTAGGAGCACTTCTTCTCATCAGAATATTATTCATTAAGGCTGACTTCTCAAAGTATCTCTAGAACATAATTGGAGAATGAAAGTGAGAGTAAGTCGGGAAGACAGCATTTCAGGTGTAATTATTATCGCCGAGTTACTATTCATGAGCCAACATTGTTCTTGGAATAACACTATAACAGGGAAGGTTAAGGTGAAAGTAATTGGGTCAGGAAGACAACACTCCAGGTGTAATTATTGTTGTCGGGTTATTATTCATGAGCAAACGTTATTCTCGGAATAACACTTCAACAGAGAAGGTTAAAGTAAATATAGTTCAGTCGGGAAGACAACATTTCAGATGTAATTATTATCATCGAGTTACTATTCATGAGTATAGGTTGTTCTCGGAATAACACCGTAACAGGAAGGTTCCAGTGAAAGCAGTTGAGTCGGGAAGACAACATTTCAGATGTAATTATTATCACCGGGTTGCTATTTACGAATAAACGTTGTTTTCGGAGTAACACTGTAACAGAGCAGGTTAAAGTGAAAGTAGTTGAGTCGGGAACCCAAGAAATACCTTGGTACTTGACAGAATTCTCGGGATAACTTCGGGTTCGGGTAACGACCAATGATGACAGGCCCGAAGCGAGCCACCCCCCTTTTGAACAGCAACAACATGACAATCCCGAATTCCAGTTCACAGAACAGTGGTTTTGAGCAAAAGATGCAGGATTGCATTCACAGAGACTCTGCAGGTGGTGGCAGCCTCATGCGGGTTATCACCGCAAAAAGCGCACCAATCAGGCTTGAATACGGATATTTGACCACTAAGCAACGCAAAGCAGTGTGTGAAACAGTCAATGATTGGCGCAACGGGTACAAACTTGCGCAGAAGCTATCTCATAGTTGTAAGTCAAAGGTAAGAAGAAGCTGCGCAGATTGAATGCTTCATATCTCGAAATAACGAGAAGTGTTTGATAGACAATTGCCCACAATGGGAGATCTTTGACCGCACTTTGGGTAAAGTTAAGAGTAAAGGAGTACTTACAATACCTATTGTTGGAAGAGGAATAGCAGAGCCGTATTGAAAGGTGAGGAGGGGGGCGGAGGAAGTTGTGGCTAGCCTGATTGGGTAGTCCTCCCGGACGTACTCCTTGACCTCGATCTGTGATCTTCCTCCCCTTCCTCTTCTTTCCTACAACACCAAGATATCGCTGCAAAGATGCAGCAAACCACCACCACCACCACCAGGGCTTCCATGCCCATGAATCCCCTCGCTCCGCCGTTTGTGCCCTCTCGCCGGCCCCTCCAGCCTCTCCCTTCCCCTCCCCCTCCCCGCCTTGCGACCGCCCCCTCCCCTTTCGTGAGTATTCCTGAGCGATCTATGGCCGACGGCGGCTTTCCACCTGTTTTGGGGCCCCAGAACGAGTCCAGAATGCTGACTATAGCTTCCAGTTCCATCAATACCAGCTCATTAGAGCATCTATGCTTTCGGTGATGTATGGCAGTCCAACTCCTATACCAACTCACTCCTATACTACGGACAATGGCTCACCAATTAGTGGCAGACAAGGACGACGAAGACGAGGACTAGGAAGACGAGGAAGACGGGGTGTGAGAGCCTCTTCTACAGGTAATTCAACTTGCATAGTGAATCGAACATTGTACCGGGCGACCCAAACTGACGGGGAGACAGTAGAAGAGGTTAGAGCGGCGTCGCCTCCGCAGTCACCTTCCACCCAGCCTCCCACGCCTGGAGAGACTCCGCGCCGCCTGCGGGTTAGCTTCTCTTCGGAGCGGCAGGGGGAATCTTCTCGAGCCAGCTCGGCCGGGCCAACACCTCCGCGAACACAATCCGGCGGAAACCTTCACACGGATTCTCTCCGCCAACAAAGCTGGAGAGTTGGCTACGTCTTCGTCCCCGGCCTTTTGATCCCCAGTGAATTGCTCAACCTTGACACAAAGGTCAACGAAGCAGAGATGGATAAGAGCAAGATGAACCCCGCGGCCTCGCGCTTTAACTCCAAATATAACAACACTCCTAACAACATGCTCAGCTTACTCGCCGCAGGAGGAATCGATCCTAGCGCGCTCTCTCCCATCGCGGAGTCTGCGCAGAAGAACAAGCAGAACGAGTATTATTCCGCTGCGAATGGCACCGTTGCCTCCAGCGCTCCCTACGTCAAAGGTCAAGTTGCCACAGCTACCGCCTCTTCAAGCGCTTCCACGACAAACGCTCTTGTTGCTAATACATCTGCCTTTATCGATCACCATTACAACGCTCCTATGGGCACCTCTACTACATCTGGACCTTCAATTCGCAAGCTCGCAGACATTCCTATTAACACATCGCAACCTCAGGTTCGATCTTATGCGCACGCGATGCAGAATGTACAACCAGCTCATCAGAGCAATTCAGCTGCGCCTTCTTACAACCGCGGAGCTTCTCAAGATGGCCATCAAAATCGCAATGACAAGCAGCAACAGGCCATTATCAGACCTGGTCAACAGTTGCGCATGAATGATCCGTTCGTTTCAGCACCTTCTCGCGCTCCGCAGGGCTCGAACTGGTGGACTACACACGGTCGCCTCATCTTCAATGGTCAAACCCAAATGAGCAACGTTCTGCGAAACCTTACTAGCAATGGTACGCGCCGTCCAACCTACGAGGAGGTCATTGATTATCGCAACCTTCCGTTCGTTGAGGTCTGCCGCGAGCACAAGGAAGATCAAGGTGGTGTCATGAAGATCCGCAATGTAAGCCAATATCACCTCTCTCCATTTCAGCATCGCAGTCTAATTCATGAACAGATCCCGTACAGTGTCAGCCGTTCCGAGGTCCTCGCCTTCCTTGGCCGTAATGCTAGATTGATCAGCGAGACCGAATATGAGCCCATTCACATTGTGATGGAACGTGTCACTAGCAAGACTTTGGATTGCTATGTTGAATTTATTAGCTTCAACGAGGCTGTTAATGCTGTCAACCGCATTGATTCTAACAAGCTTGGTGGTCGCGGAGGTCGTCTTGGCCAACGCCATGTTGAGTGTGAACTATCTAGCCAAGCTGAGTTGATGAAGGAGTTGTTCCCGAAGGCGAAGAATGTTAAGTGGACCAACGCCAAACCAACTATCATTCCTAGAGATCCGGAAGATATTTACAACTCTGGCTTTCAAGGTTTCATCAGCAAGGAGGAGTTGGTTATGCTTGTTAAGCACGTTGAGGCTCCCCAACGAGTAAGTTTCCCAGGGCAAATGACACTCGGGTTTGTGTCGACAGCTAATCTTTTTGGTAGTCTCCGTTCTCCAAGGACTGTCCGCAACGACCATTCGAGTGCATGATTTCGACATTGATTAAGGTATGCCTCTTCAATTCGTGGTCAACAATCTGCTAATATCTCCCAGTACCCTTGGTATATGGTTGAGTGCATCACAATTGAAGACCGCTGGCTTCTCCACAGAGCTTGCGTCTTGCTCATTAAGCTCTTGGTTGATCGTGTCGAGAACAACAGAGATCCAGTCAATCTTACTCCAATGCTTCTCAAGCGCCTTCTTCGGGCTGCCCTCAAATGTCACGGATTCACAACTGCCATGAAGGATGACGTTGTTATGGCTGGTCAGATGGATACCCTGTACGCCAAGGAGATTGGTAATATCCCTCCGTTCGGTGATCACTGGGACAGTACATGGACTATTGGCCCCAACCCTCGTGTCCCTGACGATGTTTGCTTGGTAAGTCTCCATTGTTTATTGCGGCATCTGTGTGCGAGATCGTCGAAAGGCTGCTAACACCCCGCAGTACGTTATTGCTATTATTCGTGAAGCAACCGAGGAAAAGCAACCGCAACTCTCTCTTGCCGAACAGGCTGAGCGTGGTCCTATGATTATCAAGCCTAGACTTTTCGGCGGTTTGGACAAGCATTGCGACTATGGCCCAGACCGTGTTCGCTTCTACACCCTTGCACACATGGCTCGTGTCGAGTGGGCAGCAATTGAGAAGATTCTCAAATTTGCTCTCACTCCCAGCTTGCCGAGCTCTGAACATTGAATATCTGCAAAGTACGAAGGAGGGATAATGGCGCTGGATATGCTCTTCCTCTGAAGTTGACATCCTCAAACTTATTGCTTCCGACGTTCAGCTCAATATTCTGGTCTTCGAAACTTGGATTCCAATCGATCTTTAGGCATGAACACATTGCTCTCATCTTGCCCCACGACAAACTCCGATTGTTTTCTTCGATACGACGAACCCGGATGTTGCTTTGCACTTACTTCAAAATTTGTTTTTCTTTCCTTGGGTCTGGCGCAACTGATGATACCCGCACGACCGAATTATGAACACCCTATCCATTGCATGGTGTAACGGCAGAATCCTAGATCTTGTTAATTGATCTTTGCCAAATTAAGAGTATCTTCCTTTCCGAAAGAAATTGCGCAAGTAAGTTTTCAGTAAGAGGTTGATGTCTCGTATTTGCGGAGGGAAAATGGAGATAGTGGTGGACGATTTTCCGTTTACTGATTTGAGAGAAATTGTTATGATCTTTTTACTGGGTGAGATACTGATGGATGGAAATCTTTGTTGATCGTGGGCTATGAGCTTCGTTCTTCGTATAGATGGACGGAAGTCTTTGCTCTGCTTCTGCACAATGTATCTTAGGAGACTAATGCAATGCAACCAGTTGACTGAATATGCGTGCCGTGTGTAAATTGATACCGAGTGATTCTATCGTAGATTTCAGTATAGTTTGGCTGAACAACTGCTTACATTGATTGGCTTGGGACACCCGTCCATGCCTCCCGCTTTGGCCCCAGTTCTCCTAAATGTTCACCAGGTTCTGGCACAATGAGGACATGAAAGACTGAGAATGGGAGAGGTCAGAAATCAGGAGGCTATTCCCAATTCAACCTCAATTCTCTGTGACGGTCTGGCGCAATGAGGTTAAAAACGTTAAAAACATTGAAAACGGTAGAGGGGGTGACGCTCTAAACTGATCGATGCGGTGCTTGATAGAGTCGGTGGAAACCTGACCCAAAATTCCCAACGCTCACCACATAAACCACCTACGGAACCTCTTCATCGCGAGCCCTGATTTCGATCTCCATTTCCTCGAGTTTCCGAAAAGGCCGACGTCATATTTTCCTCCTCTGGCTCTCCTCTTCTCTGGCTTCGATTCACCGGCAAAAAAACTCTCTTCTGCAGAAAAGAGAGTACAAATGGGCAAGGGTAGAAGTATATGACAAATAGAGCCTAGCACGGCAACACAGATACGGCATAGAAATCACTGGCACAACCGTTCGCGCGTTCGTTCTGCATTGCATCAACTTATCTCTCCGTGGGGTGACGTTGTTGTCCCTGCTCGCTTCACAAATCCCCACAATGTCTGGCCCCTGGTTCTCGGCCACCGTACACCAACCTCCCCAAAAGACGCCTCCCGTACTCGTACCGCAAAGCCACCAGCTGCACAAAAATACACAAAAATTTATACCCCGCCATGTCCCAATCTTTCATCGCCAAAAAGTCTCACATCCTTTCTCAATTATCCACACCTTCAGAGGAATACGATGACCTGTCACCGAAAGGTAGTGTGGATGTCGGAATCATCGATTTGATTGGTGAGATTAATGGGGTTGAGGGATGGGTTACTACGAGTAGTTGTGCGGGGAGGGTGAGTGTGTTTTTGGAGGGGAGGAAGAGTGTTGAGTCTGGCAATGAGACGAATGGTGGTGTAGAAGAGGCGGGGAATGGGGAGGCGGATGGGGGAACTGCTGTGAGAGCAACGGTTGCGAAAGCTGGTGGAAAGGGTGGAGGGGGACGTTGGCTTTATGTTTCTCATGATCCCATCGACATCTCGGACATCGTCAAGCCTGAAAGCGAACCAGCACCTCATTCGGATTCCAACTCATCCTCAACTCCGTCAAACTCATACGCGTCATTCCTCGGCCTCCAACGTCCCTCATCTCAAGGGTGTGAGGATAATGATCCGTTCTCGGACTCGTCAACTAAAGATGTCAGATTTGTACATTTCAAATTCGAGCCAATGGTACGTTTATTTCCTCATTCCTTCTCAAATGCCCCAGAAGAATCCTTCTAGACACCGAATACTGAGATCTTATTAGATCCTCCACGTCCTAACCTCATCCCTTCAAAACGCCCAACAAATCCTCGGCGCAGCACTACAAGCCGGATTTCGAGAAAGCGGTGCACTCAACATCTGTCCTTCCAACTTCAACCAGAAAAACGACACAACAACACCAATGGTAGCCATCCGTACCATGGGACTAGCCTTAGAATCTATTGTTGGCTATTACGAGGAGTCTTCCAATTCAGATTCAGGAAACGCAGTTTGCATTGTTCCAGATTGGCAGCTCAAGAATTTATTGATTATTGCCAACCAACGCTTTGTCGAAAATACGGCACGAATTGAACGGTTTCGGAGTTTGCTAAAGAGGGCTGGAGGTGAGAAAGGGGAGGTAAAGAGAAAGGGACAGGAGGGGGAGGTTTGGGAGGATCCTGAGGCGAGGAAGGAGAGGAAGAAAGCTGAGGGACTGGCGAAGAAGAAAGCGATGACAAGAGTCTCAGAGAATGGAACGGGTGGGATGGATGCACTTGCTAGTGACGGGGATGTAATGGGGATTGATATACCGGACGCTTGAGAACATCGAGCTGAATATCAAAAGCAAATTGCCATGAGCCTGATGCACCTTGTTCATCTCCTCCAAATGCATAAGCGAAGAAAAAAATGGCAAAGGGGGGGTTGGCGGCATTTCAGGGTCCAGAAGCAGCCCGCAAAAACAGCCACAGGGCCTTGACGTCACTGAAAATGAATATCAACATCGCAACTTCAACATTCTCAAGAACACAGCACATATAACACCGCCTACAAACAAATATATATCATCCTCTTACACTATCGATATGAGAACTTTCCAATCAGTAAACCTTTATCAATTGTCACTTTAACTGTACAGCACCAGTGCACCAGAACATCCCTCACTATGTCCACCACCCCATCCAATCCACATAAAACCACCTCCGACTCAATCTTCACCAACTGGCATGGTATCCTCGGAAACGACTTCTCAAAAACAATCAATGAGACTTTCAATCTCCCACCAAACGATAACTACATCTACCGCGCTGAAGCATTCGCCATGACCATGTCTGAGATCCAGACTGCGATGGAGACGGGGAAGTATAAGTTTAAGTACCAGGCGGGTGGGAAGGAGGTTGAGGTATGTTCCCATTGAGAGGGGAGATGAAGGGGAATGGGGAAGTGGAAGAGGGTGGTTTGTTGATGGGAGGATAGATTTCGGAATTCGATATCAAAGACTACACGGCTATTTTTGAATCAAAAACAGATACGGAGAAGGCGCTGAGGAAATACACCAACGACGCAAAACGTCACTCTCCCCGTGCAACAATAGCACACCACCTAACCACCACCCGTGTTCCTCCTTCTCCACCCATCACAATCCCCAAATCCAAAACCCACAAAAACCCCTACCTAGACATCTGGGCCCTCTCCTGCCATCTCACATCTTTCATCGGGCCCCTCCCGGATCACGGGTATGCAAATCCCATTCAGGCGCGGCGTTCACATCCTATGCTTCCGGTGTTGTATCATCATTTTGGTTGTGCGGTACCGAGTTGGGAGGCGTTGTGCATATTGAGGGAGTTGGGGGTGAAGGGGGTGTTGGATTTGGGGAGTGGGAATGGGTATTGGACGTACATGCTCCGCCGCCTAGACGTCCCCGTCGTCGCGGTGGATAGTATGGAGTCTGAATACCGCCATTATTGGATCGACGACACTATCAAAATGGATGGCGTCCGCTATCTTAAAAGGTATCAAAGCCATGCGGACTATGTCCTGCTTCTCGTCTACCCGGTAGCATCAGGGACATTCACAGCCGACGTACTTAAAGCTTACAGGGGAGAAACATTGGTGATCGTAGGCACGCAGAATGCGAATCGCTTCACGGGCTTTGCGGATTGCACGGCAGAGGAGTGGTTTGCTCGCGAAATGCCAGGATGGGAGTTAACGATTAGGATTGCGATTCCCAGTTTTGCGGGGAAGGACGATGCGATGTTTGTAGGGAGGAAGAAGAGGCAGTGAGGATTTGGGGAGGTTGTAGAGTTTTGAGGGAGGAGTTGGGTTTGTTGGATGGTCTTATCTCAGGAAGGGTTGAAAGGGCAAACACTCATCATTGTGGCAATTGGAAAGGAAATAGTTCTACCGTATAAGGTGTTTTCTATGAAAAGACCAATTGTATACAAGCGTCTCCACCAACTTAACAAATAACAAAATCCTCTATATATTTCCTAGTCCCTCTCTGAAAACAGAAACCATAGCCAAAAAGGGATGTAATTTCAGAGCCACTCTTTTGTTGACAAGCTATAAAATCATAACTTCAATAATTTATTTGGTGAGAAAATTTGAACTGAAGCTACAATTGGTGACGTCTGCATAGTCTCTGGGTAACTACTCCGCTCTTAGTATACCACTACTTCTTAGTGCCGGCACTCTGGCATTACATCATTCTGTCCCATATATAAAACCCCATCATATCCTACCTCCTCCTTTTGCCTACCTCCTTATATGCAGCAAACAACATACCTCGCCATGCCAGTCCTCAATTCCCACGCCGTCGCCTGCAACCCACCCAACATAACCAATATCCTAATCACTTCATTCTGCATAGCCTTCGCAGTGGGTCTCGGTCTCTACTGCAATATGCTGTACATTAGGGTTATGGTCCTCGAGCGTACCGAAGACGTGGTATCCACCCTTTTCATAAGCCCCGAGAAAAATCCCGTTTTATGGCAGCGCTTTCGAAGGGAGATTCGCGGACCGGGTTGGAATTGGGATCAAGAGAAGCATTTTTCGGAGAAACACAAGCAGGGTATGAGGAGGAATGGGTTCTTAGCGCCAGAGGTGGAGGAAGAGGCGAAGGGTGCTTGGTGGACGTGCTTGTTTCGATGGGAGAATGAGAGGATGGAGGATGGCGGCGTTTAGGATGGGACGATTGATAGGTTGGATTGGATATTCTGACATGATAGATCGTAGCACATACCATCAAATATCACAGAATCATCCAGCAGAAATATACAATAAATTGGTATCAACATAAAAGCTGCGCAAACACCCTCCCTCATTCAACATTAAAGCCGCCCTGGAAAGCTGCTAGCATTGGCACCTACTCCCCCACCCGCTGAAAACTAGACTGAAAAAAGATGCCCCCAATGCCTGACTAATCCCTCTGCAATTGCTGAAATATTCCTACTAGTCTGAACTGTACGTAACTTTTACTCAAGATACAAGATCCAAAGATTCTTTAGTACTGATAAACAGGTGCTGCCTTCTTCTTCGTTGGGGGAATACCATATCCTTCGTCTAGTCCCGAACTACTTGCTGGCTCGTTTGCCGCGGAGCTTTCTGCTTTGTCGCCTGTATCCCTAAACCCAGGATGGTATGGTTCAACGCCTACATGGTCATTGAATTGTCCAGTTAGATTTTGGGGTTGGTCTTTAGGAAACGGAGGCTTAGGGTCTGCGAATGGGTCTTCTTCTACGCCTGTGGGCGCGAAATCTCCGGGTGGGGGCACTTCCGGAGTATCCTTTGCTGCAGGCTTTTTCGACGTTCTGTTATCATGAGATGGTGGGGGCCCCTTGGGTGCTTGATAACCGATATCTGACTGGGGAGATGGTGAGTCGTTTACTCCCAATCCCAATGCTTTCCTGGCCGACAGAACTGCGCGGCTGTGTTGACCCGTTGCCTTATTAAGTTGTTCGGTTGTTTCAATCAAGGTCAACATCGTGTCGTTATCTGGGGCCGGATTCTCTGCAATCATATACGCTTGTATGCTTCTCTGAGCACTCTTACAGCGATCGGCGAATTCGCGCACTAGGTCGTTTGCAAGCAGTTCTGAAGGTGGAGTGCTTTGAACTGTCTGGGAGAGAAGTTGTGCGGATGTGCGGGCTTCCTCGATTCGAGAGGAGAGCTCATGGGGAGGAGGGAGTTTATGGCTGTGGTGATTTCGTGCCCAATATTCTGAGCCACCTTGTTGAGCTGCTGCATTGAATGTAGGTGCCCGAACTGGATGTGTCTAAGGGTCTGGTTAGTATAGAGTCAGACCTCCTGGATTAAATTCCTACCTTCTGGGCTGTACTCTTCTCCTTAAGCCACATCTCAACCAAGGAAGCACACCCTGGGTCATTGGCTTTGTCTATTGCAAACTTTTCGAGAGTTTCCATCATAATCTGCCTTACACTGGGGTCCCGTCCAACTCTCAATAACTGCTTGACTGTGTCGAGGAATTTGGCATCAAAATTCTTTGTAAATGACTCTCCGGGATTGTTGGACAAAATCCCAATCAGCATGATAGCGTTGTATTGAACGTATGGCTTGGCAAAATAGTCTTTCGAGAGAAACTTTCGGATCGTGTAGGCAGATCTTTCTGCGGCGACGGGAGAGGCTTCGCAAGGTTCAACAATGCCTGGTAAAAAGGCAACTTCATCGCCCTAGAATTTGTTAGCTGTGGATGCTAGATCCGACCTCGAGATATACGTACTGAGCCGTTGGGTCCGCCAGACTCGCAGAATGAACGCTGGGCGCATATTAGTACTGCTCACCGCAATTGTCGACGCGATGAACATACCACATTCTTTACGGCATTTGCTTCTGGGCTATCCGATCGCATATCGACATCGCTGGCGGAATCGTCCTCTTTGGCTAGAAAAAAACAAGATTGTCAGCATAAACTTTACAGCCGGAGAAGGTAGAGTGATAGATGGATGGCAGCCTACGTTTGCGCTTCAGCGAGCCAAGCATGCGATTGACGCTCATGCTCTTCATGGCCTTCATGATGGGCGATGGAGTCGGAGCAGTATATGATGCGACAAAAAGAGAGAGCCTTAAGGAAATGTTATGGCAGCTGTATTCGCAGTGGTGGTGTTTGTTGTCGAGCGGGAGGAAGGCTAAGATCTAGGCGTTAGGCAGCCGGGGGTATTATGCGGTTGCGATTGTCAGGGTTCAACTCGCTTGTGATTGGGGGCCGATGCGGACCTTGAGGGGCCTCGAGGGGCCTTGAAGGTGGATATGTTTCGGTAAATAGCAACAAAACTGTTTGGTCCAGATTATCCTCAATGCCTTGAAGACGATGGGAAGAGTAGACGCTGTCCCGAGGACTCGGTTTCCTTGATGTTATTGTTGTCTTTCTGTTTCTTTTTGTCTTTCTGGCCCTTCTTTCCTGTGAGCGATACGAGCTAATTCAAGGACCGACTTAAAATTGCTGAATCCTCGCTCCTCTTTATTTGCGTCCAGTGCGAGCGTCTTTTCCACGGCGTAGATTGGTGTTATGCGCAACGTGCGAGCGATACCCTTCCTATTTATCACACCGTCTGGTCACCTCTGACTTGAGACTCGGACATATGTCACTTGGTGGCCCCCGTCGTCGTCACCTCTGGGCATCGCGGTCTTATGCTTCTCTTTTGCGCGTACCCGCCCTCCGCCAAGAGCTATCCCATCAACACTGGCCTCTTACACGACATCTCATCTGTTAGTCTCTCTCTGCAGTCCAGTCAGCAAAGGCAGCAAGCGAGTCATTCTGCTCATGAAACGCGTGTCAAATAAAACAGATGACCACTCAAATCCTCATGTCCATTTCCGGACTTGTTCGGCGATATACATGCGATGGAGTGTTGTGTTGTTGAACCAACAAGCTAGCATGACTTTTAAAGCATGAAAGGTTTTAGATCAGATCACACTTCTTCGCAACGCTTCCACGAGAAAGTTTCTGTTGCTTGCATGAAGCCTAGAGAAGTTCTCGAAGCATTACACCGGCACCCGGGAGTATGAAGCATCTGGGGTCAACCATGGTATAGGGGAATGCCCAACGATGGGATGAACTACTGTTCAGGTTCTAGATTGCTTAGCATTCTTCTTTTTGGTTCTTGTCTATGGCTGTTCATACAAGCATCGTTTGATGCAAATGTTGTTCGTAAACATAGCCTTATCCCACTGTATCCATCATTGACCCGGCTGGGACTAAATGATCTTATAAACTTCTTGTTGAGCAGGCACGTTACGTGCTATGTAGCGCTAGCATATTAGAGTAAAGGTCGAGACTCATTCTCCTTTACCTCAACCATTACTACCACATCTACTCCTACAGCCCTGTGCCCCTACCGGATCAAAATCCCCTAATTTCAATCCCTCTTTTAAATACCATGGCGGAAAATATCTTTTTGTTCGCTTTGACATATGATAGGAGTTGTGTACACCTTCCTTTCCGCAGCTCCTTTTTTGATCATACTTGATGGTGGACCATGTTTCAAGACAAGGCAAGCAATTCAGAAAGCCTGGTGAGGGGAAGGAGAAGGGGGGCGAATGTTGGGTAATGGGTGACTGTGGGTTGGGTTGAGAGTATGGGGATTAGTGATATTGTTAATTCTGTCTCGAGAAAGATGGTTTCAAATTCAAAGTCCACCTTTAGGAACGATGTGAATCTGGACAATTTGTTTATAGCACTTGAGAAGTGAGCAAAATGGCGACGAGAAAGGTACTAAGCGAGAGCATAGAATGTCAGAACATAATGGAGTCAAGGAGGCCAAAACAAACCCGCCAACCTGGTGGACTAGCTCAGAATCAACTCAACCCAATGTGAGCCAGTAGCTGAACTTTTTGCCAGCACGAGACTCTACGGCCTTTGGCTTTTCTGCTATATTGACCCTAATTTCGAGAGAAAAAGATTGGGATCATAGGACGATAGATTCAACTGCCTCTAGGCTCGGCATGCATGTGAACGCAATAGCTTAAGTAATAAGACCGGCTATAATGGAAGCATTCCGGACTGCAGAGCGCTTTCAAGACTAGGTCTGACGAAGCACTGCTACGTACCTGCAGAGGCTGAACAGAGGATAAATGGCAGTACAGTAATCAACAAGTAGTAGTTGCAACTTTTGCTGACTGGGGTACCGCGCATTAACTGGTCTACAGCCCCACCACTCTCCTATTTTGACCTTGATTCTCTCTTATAGATCTGGCATAATGAGGGTTAAAATGGGAGAGGCTCTCTCATTCTAACCTTAATTCTTTAATTCTCTATTGTGATCTGGCATAACGACATATTAAATGAGAGATATGGGGTCGGGTATAACCCAATTAGCGATGTATTCGGTGAAGCCTTCTACCCCGCAAAAATGATTGAAAATGAAAGCGGTAATGCATGGTGTCGTACTCCGTACTTCGTCGGTGAACTGGTCGCGTGTAACGCGTGTGTAGGAGCGCGGCGAAAAGAAATAGCGTGACCATTTCAAAACTTCACAACCCTGCCAAGGGAAAAGAGTTTGCCGGTTGACAAACAAAGGTTCGCATGTGCCGAGGGAAAAGGGAAAAATAATGACGACAAAGAAAGTCAATGGGCTCACATACCAAATACCCCAACAGCAAAGAGATGAAGCGGTTTACTCTACCAAAGATAAAAGTCGGTATGGGAGATTTATGGGGTGCTGGGATATATATGCAGTTGGATTGGATCATTTGGATGTGATGCACTGCACTCCAGCACAGAATGCGGGGCGTGAACTCCCCCCCGAGTGGTCCAAGTGGAGAGCAATTTTCAAAATGTTTGGCTATATGTGACTCAATCCCCAGCTACTGTACTTGTTTACTCACCCACTCTGCCACGCCTTCCCAATTGCATGCACCAAAATTTACCTACGTGACAATCTTTGTTCTTCAACCCACAAGCATCCGCGTGCCTGCAATCTAAACTTTGCCAAAAAATAAAATACCAAAGCTAAATTTGGCGAGCATCCCACCTAGAACCCCGCCACCTACAAAATGCCGATGTATGAAACCCATTCAGCCTCGTCCTATCTGCGATTGTACTAACGTCAATTTATAGGCTCAAAGATCCCTCCAAGAAGTACAAAACTTTCCCACCTCTCAAGCTTGCCGATAGACAGTGGCCATCAAAGACCATTGACAAACCACCACGATGGCTCTCGACGGATTTGCGCGATGGGAACCAGAGTTTAGTAGATCCTATGGTATACGATGCTTCTGCAGATAATTTCAGGGCACGGCAGATGCTAATTGGTGTGATTGTAGGATGGAGAGCAGAAATGGACATATTTCAAGATGTTAGTTGATCTTGGCTACAAGGAAATCGAAGTCTCCTTTCCCTCCGCCTCACAAACCGATTTCGACTTTACCAGACGCCTCGTCGAAACCCCGGGAGCAGTACCCGATGATGTCTGGCTCCAGGTTCTTTCGCCGTGCAGAGAGGAGTTCATCAAACGCACAGTCGATTCCCTTAAAGGCGCAAAAAAGGCCCTTCTACATATCTACGTCGCGACGAGCGAGTGCTTCCAGCGAATTGTGTTTGGCATGACAGAGGATGAGAATGTGGAATTGGCCGTTAAATGCACAAAATACGCACGATCCATTACAAAAGATGACCCTTCACAAGCTGGCACAGAGTGGGCTTTCGAATTCAGTCCAGAGACCTTCTCGGATTCGCGCCCGGAATTCGTTATACGGATATGTGAAGCTGTCAAGGCGGCCTGGGAACCAACGGTCGAGAACCCAATTATCTTCAACCTTCCTGCGACAGTCGAGATGTCTACACCCAATGTTTATGCCGATCAAATTGAATACTTTTGCAAGAATATGACGGAACGGGAGAAAATTTGCGTGTCTCTCCATCCACATAATGATCGAGGCTGTGCCGTTGCTGCAGCAGAATTGGCACAAATGGCCGGAGCAGACCGAGTCGAAGGATGTCTTTTTGGAAATGGCGAGAGAACCGGAAATGTTGATCTTGTTACCTTGGCACTAAATCTTTACACCCAGGGAATTCACCCCAACATCGACTTTTCAGATTTAAACCGGGTGATTGATGTGGTGGAGGTCAGCAACAAGATTCCAATCCACCCTCGAGCACCTTACGGTGGATCTCTCGTTGTCTGTGCATTTAGTGGCTCTCACCAAGATGCGATCAAGAAGGGTTTCCAGGCTCGCAAGAAGGCCAGTGCTACAGACGAAGACAAATGGCAACTTCCATACCTTCCACTCGACCCCGCAGATATCGGGCGTACATATGAAGCCATCATCCGTGTCAATTCCCAAAGTGGAAAGGGTGGAGCTGCCTGGATTATCCTCCGAAACCTCGAACTCGATTTACCTCGTGGTCTTCAAGTTGCCTTTAGTTCAATTGTCCAAAAGCACGCAGACCAGGCTGGACGCGAACTTCTGTCCGCAGAAATCCAAGACCTCTTTGAGAAGACATATTTCCTCAAGGAAAACCCACGGTTCACCTTGGTGGATTATAGTATCAGCACCGATCGGTCTGCGTCCCCGGCACCCCCTGCGCCAGGTAAGACACAAGACACCAAGAACCTCAAGAGAATCTTTGAGGGAGTGATTGCGATCGATGGATCAGAGCACAAGCTTAAAGGAAACGGCAATGGACCAATTTCCAGTTTAGCCAACGCTTTGTCTTCGGTTGGAATCGAACTAGATGTCGCCGACTATAAAGAACATTCCGTAGGGGCAGGTCGCGATTCCAAAGCAGCTTCATATGTCGAGTGTACGGCTGCCGGCTCTAATCAAAAAGTTTGGGGGGTTGGTATCCATGAGGACGTGGTGCAGAGTTCTTTAATTGCGCTTCTGAGCGCTGCAAGCAACGTGAGTACTTGCCGTGTATTATATATCAAATCCCTCACCGCTAACTTGATCCAGTTCATCACCACAAGGCCAAATACGCCATTATTATTCAGAGGCAAACATCACCATACATTAAGCCATGATTCTGATAACTTTAGCCCACGCAGCGCACCACGCATTGGAGACGGAGTTGCAGTTCCCAAGCCAAATGGCAATACTCCAGTTGCTACCAATCTCATCAGTATCTTGGAAGCCAAAGCCAACGGGATGTAATGCGGGGTGGCACGGTGGTTGCGGGACGAGCCTTTTGATTTTGGAGGGGTAATTTCAGCCCTCTTTTTCGTTACTACATATTTGCACTGGCATCATCGAGTCTTGGCAGGGAAAATTGAATGCAACCTAGCTATACAGGAATGTAATGAAGCAAAAAGTAGATAAAATGCAAAATAAAAAGTGCGTTCATTTTGGAGATACCCAGGTATTGGAAATTTTAAATTGCGCTGCCTTATGCTCAGCAAAACCCCCTTTCCGGACGACTGTGGAGACGGAGATCGGGGCAATAAATATTGCTTACACGTGATAAAAGGGGATTCGAGGAGCGAATAAAGCAGCGCTGCGGATCAGTATGTCAGATCTGGGGTTGAGCTCTCTTCAGATACCTGGATGATGATGAAAATGCACTAGCTCAATATCTCATATAGTTAATGGCTAATGAAGCATAAAAAATAAACAGATTCACTCCCATTGCCCCACTGTCTGACCACTCTGTCTACATGCTTAAGCTGTGAATAGAAGGAGGGGTGGCGCCGCTTTGAGGCTGCGATAGCCATGGCATGACGCTAAAGTAGCGGCAAAGGAGATCGAATATTGGAAAATCAACACAACCGTGGACAGAAAAACTACCTGTAAAGCACTCACAAATTGTCCTCCCTTTGCGATTCCTTCCATTCATTTACAAATCTCAGGCCTACCGCGTTCCCCTTTCTTCTGGACCAAGGGTTTTGACGTTTTGCCTGCTTCTGCACATAACTCGCCTGCAGCACACGCCTTGATCAACAGACGCGGCGGAATTTGAAAGAACCATCGTCAGAACTTCCCAACAGCTCTCTCCCTTCCCCCCTCCTACAACTCCACCACCAACACCCCGTCTTTGCAGAGTCACTACTCCGCTGCAAAGTAGTCGCAAAGCAACCACAAAAATTCTCTTTGAAACATTTCCCATCCACAAGAACTGGACACAGCGCAGAGGCTGCGAACCGCCATCATGGATGTCAACTCCGTGCTCTTGAACACCTTCTCCCCAGGTGAGTGGCTGACCTCCGGATCTTGAGCGCAATAGCGGATGGTCAAGAGGGTAATGCTAATACTCGTCAGATGCGACAACACGAAATGCGGCAGAGCAACAACTTACACAAGCCGCTGAGACAAATTTTGTATGTTTCCCCACCTCGACCGCAACTCGCAACTCCCAGCGAGGCTTCCGTCGCAAGCTTCTCCAGCTAACATTTCTCCTCTCCTTCAGGCCGGATACCTAGTTACACTCGTCCAAGAACTTGCAAACGAAGAAGCTCAAGGTCCAGTCCGTGCCGCCGCAGGTATCGCCCTCAAGAACGCTTTCACTGCGCGCGAATACGCTAGATTACACGAGTTACAAGAAAAATGGATCCAGCAAGACCCGGATACGAAGAAGCGCGTCAAGGACTTGACTCTTCAGGCTCTGGCTTCTAATAATGCACAAGCTGGTCAGGCCGCCGCGCAAGTCGTTGCCTCGATCGCATCCATTGAACTCCCAAGAGATCAATGGCCCGAGTTGATGCCAAGCCTGGTCCGACATGTTGGAGAGGGCGGCGATCACTTGAAGCAAACTTCGTTGACTACTATTGGATTTATTTGCGAGTCGCAAGATGCCGATCTACGAAGCAGTCTTGTACAACACTCCAACGCCATCTTGACTGCTGTTGTTCAGGGTGCGCGAAAGGAAGAACCAAATCCAGAAGTTCGTCTTGCCGCTATCTATGCTCTTGGCGACTCTCTCGAATTTGTGGATAGCAACTTTAAGAATGAAGGCGAGCGAAACTACATTATGCAGGTTATTTGCGAGGCTACACAGGCACCGGATTCCCGGATACAGCAAGGTGCTTTTGGATGTCTCAACAGAATCATGTCTTTGTACTACGAACTTATGCGCTTTTACATGGAGAAGGCTCTGTTCGGACTTACAATTATGGGCATGAAGAGCGAAGAAGAAGATGTCGCGAAACTTGCCGTCGAATTTTGGAGCACAGTCTGTGAAGAGGAAATTGCAATTGAGGATGATAACGCACAGGTCGGTTTTGATATTTCCCCATTTGATTTTATATTGGCTAATTATACCCCTAGGTTGAGGGAACCGATCAATTGCGACCCATTTTCCACTTCTGCGCTGTTGCAACCAACGAGGTTGTCCCAGTTCTCCTGACGCTTCTCACCAAGCAAGACGAGGATGCCGCTGATGATGAATACAACATTTCTCGTGCTGCCTACCAATGTCTGCAATTGTATGCACAGGCAGTAGCTGGATCCGTTATTCAACCAGTTCTTTCTTTTGTCGAGTCTAACTTGCGTTCAGAGGATTGGCACAATAGAGATGCTGCAGTTTCTGCTTTTGGAGCTATCATGGAGGGTCCTGATGAGAAGACCATCGAACCAATCGTCAAACAAGCACTTCCTGTTATTATCAGCATGATGGACGACAAGGTCATCCACGTCAAAGACTCCACCGCTTATGCTCTTGGTCGCATCACTGAAGCTTGCTCCGAGGCCATTGATACCGAAACCAACCTTCCAAAGCTTATTGCGGCTCTATTCGAGGGTCTTGTCAGCAGCCCCAAGATGGCAGGCTCATGTTGTTGGGCATTGATGAATTTGGCCGAGCGATTTTCTGGTGACATTGGCTGCCAAGAAAACGCTCTTACCCCACATTTCAACGAGAGCATTTCTCGCCTTCTCCAAGTCACGGAGCGAGGTGATGCTGATAACCAACTGCGAACTGCTGCCTACGAAGTTCTCAACACATTTGTCCAGAATGCTGCAAACGAGAGCTTGGCTGCAGTTGCCTCTCTCTCTGATGTCATCCTTAAGCGACTAGAGAACACCATCCCTCTTCAACAGCAAGTTGTAAGTGTTGAGGATAAGATCACTCTCGAGGAGATGCAGACCAGCTTGTGCACGGTCCTTCTCGCCATCGTTCAACGCCTTGAGAAGGAAATTGCCCCTCAATCAGATCGCATTATGTCTGTTTTGCTCCAAATCCTCACAACTGCTGGAGCCAAGTCAAGTGTCCCTGATGCCGTTTTCGCTACCGTCAGCAGTTTGGCCAATGCTCTCGAGGAGTCGTTTGCTTCTTACATGGAGGCATTCTCGCCATTCCTTTACAATGCTCTAGGCAACCAAGAGGAACCGGCTCTCTGCTCGATGGCAATTGGTCTTGTCAGCGACATCACCCGCTCGATGGGTCCCCTATGCCAGCCATACTGTGATGCATTTATGAATTATCTACTTAACAATCTTAGGGTACGTAAACTTTTTGGTGATCCTGCACGTCCTCATTTCGCGATTTTCGCTTATTTCGCGATTTGTGACGATGAACCTTTTATTGAAACGAATAACTGCTTACCTATCATAAAACCACAGAGTACCGCTCTTGCCAACCAATTCAAGCCTGCAATTCTTCAATGTTTTGGAGATATCGCTGGTGCTATTGGAGGCCATTTCGAGACCTACCTTTCTGTCGTTGCTCAGGTTCTTCAACAGGCTGCAGGTGTTCAAGCAAGCCCAGACGGATCATATGAGATGTTTGACTATGTCATTTCACTACGTGAGGGTATCATGGATGCTTGGGGTGGAATCATTGGAGCTATGAAGGCTGGCGAGAAGAGTAAGTTAATCCTATCAATGACTGGATCCACATCGCTAACAAAGCCCTAGCTGCACTTTTGGCACCATATGTCGAGTCAATCTTCTCTCTTCTCAACATTGTCTACCTCGACCAAAACCGAAGCGATGCTCTCATGAGATCTTCTATGGGTGTTATTGGGTATGTATTCAGTCCTCAGCAAGAGTTTTCCTTGCTAACTGAAATAGTGATCTTGCCGAGGCCTTCCCCAACGGAGACTTCGCCGGATTCTACCGCGCTGACTGGTTGACATCCATGATCAAAGACACCAAACAAAACCGCGAGTTCCAAACCCGAACAATTGACACAGCACGATGGGCTCGCGAGCAAGTCAAGCGTCAAATTGGTGGCACGCAAGGCATTCAACAAACTTGATCGGCCTTCTTTTGATCATGCGTCGAAGATTATTACTTTTAATGTCCTTTTCTAGGGCTGGCGCAGCCACGTCAACAAATAGAGCTTACGGGGACTACGGATCGCTTTTTACATTCATCTTTTCACGACCGGTCAATGAGGGGTCTTGTCCTCGATCGGCGAGTTTCTGCTTTTTACAACTCATAATTAACACCAGCTGTCTGTTTACCTCACTACTACCCAAACCCAGAAGATCGGATTCCGGCGAAGTCGACTGTGGATCGAAACGAATCACTGGAAAATGTTTTGCACGGCACAACGACACGTATAGCACCAATCAGCACAACAAACACAACACTCTGTATAAAAATCCCCTACGACACCCCTTTTCGCACCGCGCCAATACCCCCTGTTACTGCATCAACATCCATGTTTCATTTACGACCATTCAACAAGACAATCCCGGGAAGATATACCCAGAGATAGGGATAGCCAAGAAGAGCTTGAGCTATGTCGCCGGAAAAAATCTTGTAATTCTTTCATCATATTCTTGCCTTGCGAGGAATTGCGACAAGAAGGGAAAGAGACCTGTTCTGTACAAACACATTGATCGACCGATTTGGGTCCTTTGTGTTGCCTGGTGGCTGGCGTTTTTGATGAGGAACGAGGAAGGACGAGCTGAGCCGAGAGAAGGGGGCGTGTTGACAGCTGGTGTTGATTGATTGGGAGGAGGAAGTGACATGTAAGGATAAGGTGTTTCTGGATATGTATCAAGTGATGCATATTTTTGGGATTCCTTGATCCAACAAATAAAGGGGAGTGTATGGGGCTTACGAGTGATGGAGGAGGTGGTTGATGAGAAAGAAGCGATGAGAGATGAACTAAATGAAATGCGATCCCCCCTACTGGCTATAGTTTGCTCTTTTGTGATACGTGAAGCTTTCCTTGGCATGAATCTGGCAATTGGGCAGCGGGTTGGCCGAATAACTTTCTGAGTCCCGGAAATGCCTCACAGGCGCGTTCTCATACCGTATTAATTGGTTTAGAGCGCCCCCTCCTCTCCCGTTTGTAACCTCTATTCTCTTCCATATCCTGGCATAACTAGATACTTCGGGGGTAAATTTAAAGCGTTCACGAAATAGTAAAGCGAGCTTGGAATAAGTATTCTGCAAGGCGAATCGACTTGCTTCCTACCTCGTTGCTTCCTCGTTGCTTTCCTGGCTGACCTGGCATCGGTCAACTAGTTGAAAGAGGGATGGTTTATGTTGAAATAGAGATATTATCGTCTTTGATTGCTCGTATCCTCGGATTTGGCTAATCGTAGTTTGTTTCGGTGTTTTGGAGGCTTAAAAGCTGTTATTAAAACCGCTTTTTTTTAATGTAGTAATGATGGGGGTGATTAAGGGCAAAGATTTGAGGTGTCATATAATGAAAGAGGCCCTGAAAACGGGAGAGCCTCTCCCATTCTACTCTTAATTCTCTCTTCCATATCTTACACAATAGAGGTTCAAAATAACAGAGGTCCCATTTTCGGGAGAGATTTCGTTCGCGGGAGAAACTCTCCCATTAAGCTTAATTCTCTGTAATGGTCTTGCACAATGAAGTTAAGAACGGGAGGGGGGTGGCGCTCTAAACCAATTAATATGGTAAAGCTCGCAAGTTCGCTTTACCCAACTACGACTAAAGACATCGTACCAGTAAATGAAAGAGCCCCGGAAAACGGGAGAGGGTTCATTCGCGGAAGAAACTCTCCCATTAAGCTTAATTCTCTAAAATGGTTTGGCACAATGATATAAAAAACGGGAGGGGTGGCGCGCTAAAATAATTGATATGGATAAAGATCAAAATCCCATTTTGATCTTAATTCTCTATTATCTCTCGTACCGTCCGGCACCACGATTTCTGGGGGGGCATGTTAACGGAGTTCACTAAGCTAAACTAAGCTTTATAGCCCCTCTTTTCCGCGAATCATACGCGATTATATGGGCCACGAATTCATGCAAAAGTGCTTGGCCAGCCAAAAATCATTTCCCAGTATCAAAATTAGGCTTTTGAACGTGGGAGATACGTTCGTGAAAGATGCGAACGTATCTCTAATGTTCGCAGCCTAAAACCAGTGTTTTCGTTCGCAGGCATGACCCTATTCCCAGCCCTTTCCAGCCCCCAAATCAAGGCTTCGTGTACCCCTCCTTTCCCCTGAATAGGCCCTTAAGCTTCCCTCCCACCTTCGCGAGCAGGGCCTTGATCTTTCCCCCCTTTTCGCTCGCTTCGACGACCTCGTCGTCGCCGCACTGGCCACGTCGCGTYATCGCATTCGGCATCAATTCGGGTCGCCGGCGCGAGGTTGACGATAGTTTCACGGAACTCGTTTATTCTCTTGGTATATGCACGTGCCAATTAAACCATACCTGAAATCATTAACCTTAAATCGGACCAGAAGAAGGGGGGTTTCTTATATTCCAATTAATAGTATAAGGATATGTTGATCAGATGGGAATCTAATGGCGTTGCGGTACTTGTCTTAAGATATAGTATTTTTCCCTCTCCTGCCGCGAAATTTATGATTTAAACCCTATTATTCGTCTACAAATTTCGGTCATTGAGAAGTCGTCTCTCTTCTCATACTCCGTTTTCGTATTACTATATTCAGGACTATTTTGAGCACGTAATTATTCGAGGTTGCAGAGTGGGAATTTTTTTCCTTTTTGGTCTGGGAGTAGCAACTGGGCGGAAACCTTGAGCGTATGAAGGAAGCATGAGATGTGTTATATTGGTTAAGCTAACTAGCTACCCAGAAGGAAACTGACCTATGAGATTAAGGTGAAAAAGCTTTAACGAGTGCGTTTCGTAGAAGCCGGGATTCAATTGTCTGCTTGAATGATAAAAGATGCACCCCCTCTCTTATTATGTTTCAACGCTGCTCGAATACAACAAGGTAGACATTCATCATGTTGTAAAATGATGGTAATTTTCATGGGACCAGAGTTTGTGCCGGGCACAGCGTCATGAGAGGCGTTTATAAAAAGAGCAATACAACGTGCACAAGCGTCTCCACCGACTTGACGGATAACCAGGTCGTGCCCCGCTTCACGTATGTTGTCTGCATCCAGTAGTCCCTCTCCGGAGACGGAAACCATTGGCGGAAAGGGGGCTACAATTTCAGAGCAGCCTCTTCGCTGGCATGCTACAAGACCAGTAGCTTTGACCAGGTAGTCGGTGAGAGCACGTGGGCCGAAGGTGTGAGAACCATCTCCCTTCACTTTAACGTGATAGGATACTCCCAAGGAGTTGAGATTTTCTTCTACTACCATCTTGATATCGAATATCGGTTTATAGATCTCAGGCTTTGTTGGCATACCACCGAGGACAATTGGTGGATTTGCTCGTGTCGAGATAGACTCAGGCTTGAAGTTTGAATCTTCCAATTTATCAAAGGTGTGCCCGGATTCGGCCTGAATATGCCCTGGAACTATGTGCACACGCAAAGCAGCCCCTGGTCTATCCACTATATTTTGAAGAATGGAGAGGTAGAAGCAGAGCCCTTCAGAGACAATGGCTGGGTATCCAGAGTACCGGAATTCCTCAAAATGCAGACGACGCCCGGTAAAAATAGTGATAGCACGAGGAATGCAGGAGGTTAATGCTAGCCCTTGGAGGAGCTTTGGTGGCTTCTTGTGCGTCTCGGACAAAATGTCATTTTGCCTTGCACGATGGTCGTAGTATTGAATTTCTAACCCCGCTCGTGTAGGAAGGAGGTCCGCGTCAAAAGAGAACATGGTAAGTTGCCAGAGAAGTCTGATGATGACTTCGGACAGGACGACGAGACAAAAGGGATTATATTGTCCTTCAACGGGTTCGTTGGCGCACTTCCGGCAATGGCATAGGGTCGTGAGCTTCGATTTGCAAATTTGATACCCGCCAACCGCGCTAGTATACGATGTTTCCAAGGCCTCCTCGATCATATCAGATAAAGGGGCCAGTTCTGGCAGCTGAATAACTGCCTGGGTTGCGAAGCCCCGGCCAAATGCTACATCGCTGTAGCCACACCACTTTTCAAGCTCATCAATGTCGAAATTTTCAATTTCGGAAAATGAAATCCCTTGAAATATCCGGGCTGCACTTCCAATCATCCGCCCAAAGATGCCAATCTGCTTCAAAAGCTTCAGGCTTGATCTCCCAAACGTTTGATAGAGTGCCGTCTCCCAGTGCACACGGCCACTAAGTTTCGATATATCCGGTTCTTCCGAGCGGTACAGCAGATCTTTTGTAAGATCCCGGATCACATACGACATTCCAACTATTTGTAGTTTTTCTTGATTCGAAACGTCATATATCACAAGAAGTTGAGGTTTTGCACCTTTTCTGGAACTTGGTAACAGAACGGTTCCACTCGAATTTCTGATTTCGACGTCCAATTCGAAGAACCAGTGCGCCATGGCCGCGATCCAGCCACATTCAGCTCCCCCAGAAACTTTGATTGAATAGGCAGAATCATTGGAAAGACGCCCCAAGGCTGCCATAACTTCGGCAATATCCTTTGGCTCTCCCGATATTCTGGGACGGTGAAATTCTTGTGGGGCTTGAGCGACTCGAGCGTCTCCTGCCAACGCCATCATCTGTTCAGCCACAACCCCAAAAGCAGTCTGGGCCAGAACTCCAGAACATGTGCTAATCAATCTATGCCATTGATTGAGTGATGGCGCCAGGGGAGGATTTGTTCCGGCGCGGGTCGCAAGCTCAACCATAGCGGATAAGACCATGGCTGAAATTTCGATGCTATGGACCTCAGACAGAGCCGCGCACAGCATCAGACACGACTGCCCTTCTCTTGTCTGCACAAGACTTCGAACAACATGATTGATACCGAACCCAAACCAGATTGCCTCTCCATATCCAGCGACTGCTGGCAGTTTCTGTAAGGCAGATTCGAGGCGATGAACACCAAGTCTCGAGAGGGAGAACTGTGAAGAGATCCCCTGTGCGACGACAAGAGTATACGGGTCGACTCCTGCTGCTGAAAGGCGTGACAAAATGCCAATCGAGGCTGTGGCTGTTGACTGGAATAGATTTGCCCAGTCAATCGTCCCTTGCTGCTGGAAGGGAGAACCATTGCCGTCGCTGTTTCGTACAACAAGATGTCTTGACGGATTTTCTGAACTCATCTTCGGCAGCGGTACGAGTAAGAGCACAATGTTGCGGCTCCATGGTAATTGCAGTTTTCTTCTCCTCCTATCCTTAAGTTCAGTCGGGCGTCATACATGTGCCCAGAGTCGACCCTCCATGCTCAGAAATACTCGAGAGGCAGATGGCTCAGGCAGACGAGCGAGGCCAATGGGGGTGGCATTGTTGGCAAAACGCCAGCTGCAAGGCTGTAGGCAGCACTTTGAGCGTAATATAACGCCATTCGTAGGATATTGCCAGGAGCACACCAGAGCAAGGTGATGGGTGGTTCATGAACCGAAAAAAAAAATGTGTAAAGAGAGAGATGAAGTACCAGGCGAAGATGTACTCAAGTACTTAAGCATCTGGACCGTGCCCTCCACGTGATACACCCGGTGTTACCCTCCCTTTTTTATGTCATTGTGCCAGACCATAAAAGAGAATTAAGCTTAATGGGAGAGTTTTCTCCCGCGAACGAACCCTCTCCCGTTTTCCGAGGCTCTTTAATTTTAATCTCTATTATGCTAAACCCCCATAAAGAATTAAAGCAGAACGGGAGAGATTCTCCCGTTTTCAGGGTCTCTTTCATTTTGATTTCTATTGTGTAAGATTTAGAAGAGAGAATTAAGATCGAACGGGAGAGACTCTCCCGTTCTTAAGTCCTCTTTCATTTTAACCTTTATTATACTAAACCCTCATAGAGAATGAAGATCAAAACGAAAAAGCGTCTCCCGTTTTCAGGCCTCTGTCATTTTAACCTCTATTGTGTAAGATATGGAAGGGAGAAGGTATGGGGTGTAGTATATAATAGGGTTTTATAATAGAAGAGATGGGGGAAGAGAGGGAGATATTAGATATCTTATTCCATTTGACTCGAACTTGGCGATTCATTTTCGAATACTTGGAGGAAGTGAGTTGTGAATGGAATTACTGTCGAAGAAATACAGTATACTTGTAGGAATTGTGGTGTTCGATGTGGGAAAAGAGAAAGATAGGGATGATTGATGGTGGTGGAGCGAGATATGGATTTGAGAGCTTGGTATATTTATGATTTGCCTTGAGTTTTCTATAATCAGGAATAGTTCCCCGGGTAGGATGGGAGTTAAGGGAGTTGTGAATCGTCATTGGGGTTGTCCTCATCCATACTATATACCCCAACTCGAAGGATGCGTCGAGTTGTCATAAGCTCAATGCCATTCTCTTACACGTATTCTACATTTCTCTTGTTCTTGCCAGCCCATCATAGACAAATGCCTTGAGCCCTTGACAATACGCAAGTTCCCTTCACCTCAGTGTCCACCCAGCCCTCAGCTCCTCAACTAACAACCTTCTCAACCCACACCCCCTCCAACCTCCGAACCTCCTCCTTAAAAGCCTTTACCTCCCTCCAACAATCCAACGGCCGTCTATCATTATCCCTCAAACACTTCACCACATCCCCCTTCGCCTTCTCCACACCCTCATCCAACCCCATCAATTTCTTCCTCGCCTCAAGTTTCTTCTTCAACTCCACGACTTCATTCTGTACAGCTTCTCGTCCCAATGTCCTGAGTGCATCACCCGCTGATTGGGGAGGGGGGGAAGATTCGGCGGCGGAGATTTTCGCTGAGAGTTCTTCGAAATCTTTTTCTGCGCGGGCTTGCAGGGCGCGTAGTTCGCTGTTTACGCGCGATTGGATGTGCAGTTCGAGGGTTTTGGCCCGGGTGGAATCGCTCTGGATATTTCCCATTAGTCCACATCCTGCTTTATCATTCTTATACCCCCAACAACGCATTCCTTCAATTGGCAGAATAGACTTACTTCCGGACTAGCCTGCAACGAATCTACCAACCCAGCGGAAAACCGCACCGGGGTATCACTACGTCAAGAACCACATCAGTACAAGCCAATTGAAGAACAGGAAGGCACTTACCTGGTCCAAACTTGTGCGGTAGGTGGCCCGGCGGGCTTTGAAGATCCGGATCCCATGGTGGAGGGATGGGGTGTGTTTTGGTTGCGATTGACGTTGTCTGCTTCGGAGCTTGAGCTGCAATTTTGCGACTGAGGTTGTTGCGGCTCTGCGTCGGGGAGAGAAGGCCGAGGCCGATCCGATCCGATGGTCGCACGGATGAGTCAGCACGAGGCTGGTTTTGCACGTGCTGATGGCAGCCTTGTACGAAGCCTGAGTTGAGCGACAACTCTTGGCAAGCATCCCACGCCCCCATGCCTCTCCCGCCATCAAATCTACGTGGAAATTTAGCTTGTTTCGACGAGCCCTTTTTAGATCTTCCTTTGCTTTGCTAATCAAGTTTAAACAAGTCTAAAATCCTTTACAACTGCAATCCTTCGCATACGAGTGTGTAATTAGATTTTGATCAGGGTCAGGCATTCTACGAGTAAGTTTTTCTACTTCGATCAGCCTTATATGTTGAGGCTCATTGCTGAGGGAAGTGAAGAAGGTTTAGGTGAATATAAATGCCCGAGATTACGAGGGCGCAACGATGAGGTCATCCAGGTAGTGGCCAGCGGAGCGTACCGACGATAGATGGCCTGGGAATGGAGTAAGATTTCTTAGCTGAGGATGAAGACTTGAAGTGGTCTTGTAAAGGTATCGATCGTATCATGGTCTAACGCATCCTGCAACCATACGATTGCGAAGGGAACACTTTAAGAAGCGGCGCAGATAATGATTTAGGGGACAACACCAACCCGCTGCAGACGAAGCCTACGAATGGTCGTCGTCGCCAAGCACTCGCTCGTACAGGACTTGGCGGGCAACCCAAGTGATTGGTTTTCAGGTCCCAGCGTGAGTTTCTTCCTTGTACCGGTAGACTACCTCCGTACCCCTCGATTGGGCAAGTCGTCCTTCGTGCGATGACTTGTTCGTCCATCATCCAGCCTTAGAGTTGGGTTCATCTAGACTCGCCTGTCAAACGTCCATCCCGAGTGCGCGGTGGCCTATCGAATTGTCGTCCTCCCGTTATGGTGGCGCCATCACGTTTCACAGCTATCGTCCACTGACGACGCCGCGCTGGCATAAACATGTTTATGAACAGCGGTTCAGCCACATTCAAGTGAGGCTGCACAAACGCCCAGGCCAATCATCGTATTACCCCTGATGACGATAACCTCCTTTTCGGCCGTTTTTGTTTCGCGGTCGGCTCATGCCGAACAATCTCAGCCCCGTTGCAATGTATTGATTGGCTGAGAAGCGCTGTCTGTTCCGAAAAGGCGACTGCGAAAAGCAGCCATTGGCCGCGGCCATGTCGATCCACCCGTTGCCCCTGTGTGCTTCAATTGCTGCAGGGACCATGCAGAAAGGAAGATGATTGGAATTCGCCATCTCGCTTGATGAATGGTACGCAGAGCTGAGTCGAGATCTCTTCGTTTTCTCCATCATATACAACTGCTTGTCGCCTCGTGCGACTGTTCACTCATTTGGCCTGTTTGTGTTCTGGCAAGAATCTTTTCCTTGTCCAGCATTGCTCGTCCAAGATACCTTTTCTCATTTTCTTCCATTTCATTTCGCCTTGGCCCCTCATGATACCCTGAATACCCTCATTTTGGAAACATCGACCTGCCTGCAGCGCAGCATCGTCCCATCGTCCCCCCTTTGGCGTGCCTTGCCAACCGCCAACGCGGGCCGACGACCGAGGTCCTTCGCTCATTTTACGCGGCCAAGAAACATTTCATTTATTTCCGCCTCAAAAACATCCCAAAATCAGGTGGCACGGTTCGTGGCTCGATCTCTTCCTCGAAACTTGCGCATCCACCGCTTATCGATTACTCAAGGAGAAACACGACTCCACCGACGCCGTATACAACTGGACCCGGACGATTTCCTTTCTTGGAAGCCGCTTGGCAGCCGCCGTGTTCGCCCCACGGTTCTTAGAAAAGCATTCGACGACCGGGGTGCATCGTGAGATTCAGTTCCACTCGCTTTGCACGCCGGAGGCTTAAATCCTCGTGGTCCCCCAAGCTTGTCTTGGGATCGTCCGTCGCCATTCACTTCGACCCACCGACATCTCGACTCTGTCGCGTCGTTTTCCTCCAACTACCCTACTTTCGTTAAACAGGATCCATAGCATCCCAAGCCACCGTTCAAAAAAAAGTCCTGGAGACCAGTTCTTTCTTCCTTTCGCCAGTCCAGTCAAAGAGAAAATTCCAGACCATAGAGAACAAGCCATTGTTATAGATCTCAATACACTCAGCCTTTGTGTCATCCGATAGACTCGCCTGCGCTTCTTTCACACTCACAATATCAACACAAAGCCGTCGATTCACCTTTTGTTCGCTAGACAATGCTCGTTAGCCGAAAATTCTTTCTTGTTTCGCTCTCAAAGACACAATAGGATTCATAGACAGCTCGTTGTTATTGTCCCTACTTATTGATTCAACCCCTTTTTCCAGGTGCGCAATCTTTTTATTTTTATTTTTCGATCTTTTGCCTAGACGACCTAGCAACACCAAAAACTAATGCATACATCACAGACTTACGGTTCGGACTTCGTGTCACGAACCTCTATCGCCATCCACAATCTTCGAGATCTCGCTACTATAAACGAAACGGGCGCCACCATGACGCCCGAAACCGCTGCCTCGACGGCAACCACCGAATCCGCTTCTACCGCAACCATCGCACCATACGCTACCGCTCTCAATGGCGTCGACCAGCCCATGAACATGCTGTTCAGGGATGTGGTCTGGTGGAGTTTGGGTATTATGGCTCTAGTTATCTTAACCACTCGACTTGCGCAAAGGATGAATGCCCATTTGAGACACATGGGCGCGATGGCGTTGGAAGGACACCAGCAAGGTTACTGGGCCAAGAACCATTCTAGTTGGTGGTGGAAATTCAAGAAGCACATGTTGTACGCACCATTAAAGAACAAGCGCCACAACAGAGAAGTGCGCTCTTGCATGGGAAACATGGGCACGATCCCTTCAAGATTTCACACCATTCTCGTCACCATTTTTATTCTGGGGAACCTTGCTTTCTGTGCGTATCTGACCTACTCGCGGGAGAATCACTACTCTATTCTTGCCGAACTTCGAGGGAGATCGGGTGTTATGGCTGTGTGCAACATGGTTGCTCTCGTCATTTTCGCCGGCCGCAACAACCCTCTGATCACCATGCTGCAAATCAGCTTCGATACCTACAACCTCATGCACCGGTGGATTGGACGAATGGTCGTTTTGGAGGTTGTCATACATACCGTTTGCTGGGCAATAGTCAAGCATGCCGGTACAGGTTTCGAAGGTATGTGGGACGCAATGCGGGTAGACCCCTTTGTGGGATGGGGAGTCGTTGGTACCGTCTCTATGGTGCTCATCGTCATTCAAACTTTCTCCCCTATTCGTCACGCCTTCTACGAGACTTTCCTCAACGTCCACATCATTCTCGCCGCCCTTGCCATGGTTGCAACCTGGGTCCATTGTGAGGTCGCTGGCCTCCCGCAACTCACTTGGATCAAAGCTATCGTCATCCTCTGGGCCGTTGAACGCCTTGTTCGCTTTGGTATCATCATCTACTGCAACTGGGCTCCAAAAGAAGGATGGACTCGCGCCACTGTTCAATCCATGCCAGGTGAAGCCTGCCGTGTGACCTTTCACCTTCCCAAGCGTGTCGACATCAAACCAGGAACCCACGCATACGTCCGCTTCTCCTCCATCAACCCATGGGAAAGCCACCCCTTCTCCATCGCCTGGGTTGAGCACAAACCCAAGAACCCAACTCTCCCCATAAGCGAAAAGGGCGAGGAGATTTTGGAACGCGACCCCGAAATGGTCACCGATGTCTCCTTTGTCATCTCCGCTCAACAAGGTATGACACGAAAACTCTACGAGAAAGCCGTCGTCCGCGGAGGCTCCATGATGGTCACCAAAGCCGCATTCGAAGGTCCATACGCCGGTCACCACTCCCTCGATTCCTACGGCCATTGCGTCCTCTTTGCCGGCGCCTCTGGAATCACCCATCAAATCTCCTACGTCAAGCACTTTATCTCGGGCTTCAACCAAGGCATCATCGCCACCCGAAAAGTAACCCTCATATGGATCATCCGCGACAGCGAGCACCTAGAATGGGTCCGTCCCTGGATGGACGCCATCCTACGTCTTCCTCGTCGTCGAGAAATCCTCACCATCAAACTCTTCGTCACGAGACCTAAAAATCCCCGAGAGATTCAAAGTCCTAGCGCGACAGTGCAGATGTTCCCTGGTCGTCCGAACGTGCCTCTACTTCTTGAGAATGAGGTTAGGGACCAGGCGGGTGCCATGTGCGTTACGGTTTGTGGACCTGGAGGCTTGGCGGATAATGTTAGGGAGGCTGTTCGGGGCGTGCAGGATTTGGGGACGGTGGATTTTGTCGAGGAGAGTTTTACGTGGTAATTGAAGAACACGCTCAACATGTAATGAAGGCACCAACGGCACTTCGCACAGCTCGAATCACAGTATCCGCTACCTTAGCGAGTTTGCA
Organism: Hymenotorrendiella dingleyae; assembly: GCA_003988905.1. Classification (NCBI taxonomy): domain Eukaryota; kingdom Fungi; phylum Ascomycota; class Leotiomycetes; order Helotiales; family Helotiaceae; genus Hymenotorrendiella; species Hymenotorrendiella dingleyae. Next base: position 38,174 of record QYAP01000543.1, read on the forward strand.
ATTCTCGAACGGAAATGCCGCGAGAAACATCACCCCCGCCGGGACACGATGAGATGATGATCAAGGGGGAAAGAAGGAAGGGGGGAAATTCTAATTCAGTGTAAATATTTGGTGGTGTTTCTTTTTTTTATGGATACCCACAATCGGCAAGGGAGGCCATTGTATATAAGGGTCATTCTATGTATATGTGTATAGCGAGCGTTTGAGCATTTGAGAGCGAGCATAGCATCTGCATCTGCATTGTGTTTAAAGTTAGATAGAAGAGATGAGATGGGAAGTAGTGTAAATAGAGATGTTAAATTTGATATTCGATGAGAGAGAGAAGAGAGGGGATGTGAATGTGAAGTGAAGCACTAAGATTAGAATTCCCTGCTAGCGAAGGAAAAAACAAAATTCAATCGTTATGCTCTCCCCTATTCATGATGTGGGGCAAGCTCGCTGAACCTGCTCACAGTCAAATATTTTTCACTCGCGCAGCTCGGCCAACGTCTTATTCATCTCGGCGTACCCACAATGCACGATACTTCCTCCGATGGATCGCAGCGCGCTCAGTTGCTTCAAATTTTCGATATCTTCAAATTTTGCTGAGGTTGGATGGTGAGCGCCGCGATCGGTCTGGTCGGGGCATGTCTTGCTGACTAATCTAAATCTAGCCCAACCTGGAAGCCGGCCGGTCATCCCATTTGTTATTCTTCACTCACCTCTTTCAACGCGATTCCGCATTGTCACGACACATTTCAAGCCTGATGCCTCCGGTGCGCGATCACGCAGAATCTCCTCAAAATCCTGTTCGCGTGCGACAACGGAGTCGCAAAGCGTGCGATCCATGTAGGAAACGTAAAATTAAATGGTACGTCTTGTCTGCGTTCATTCGGGAGGTGGTCTGTGCTTCTTGAGGATATACTCCTTCCGGCTTCCCGCCTCTTCTTCCTTTCTCAATTGTTTATTCTCCTTAATAGAGACGCTGTTGATATATACTTTGGCTAATCGTGATATTTCTAGCGACGGCAATGAGCCATGCGCGCCTTGTGCCGGCTATGGATATGAGTGCGTCTTTCGAGAACGCCAAACTCACCGACCCTTAATGGCAACATCACCAGCAGCGGTTTTAGCGGCAACACCAAATAGAGCACCTTCCTCTATGCCCAGATCATCCATTCAAGCTCTTCTTCATCATGACGATGTAACTCCTTCCGCTTCCAAGGCCCGTGCTGCAGCTCCTATCCTGCCTGAGCAAGCCGAAGATGCCTTTATGGCAACGGAAAGTTTTGTTCCCACATCTAATGACAGCGTTCTTCTCCATCAGTCAATCAAGACGCGCTTTACGAGTTGTTCCAGTGCAATCTCATTTCCTAAAATTCTAGGTACTCAACTTCTCTTACCGGATCCTCCACGATTGCACTCGTATGGATGGAATCCTGGAGCACGACCAGAGCAAAAGCTGTTACCACAGACCAATATTTGCAATATGATCTCGGCCGCAGAAGTCAAGAAATACACCGATATCTACTTTCGAGAAGTCCACCCGTTCTTCGGCATTGTGGACAGGAATTTGTTCGCGACGATGAGTCTAGAATTCTGGGGAGACCAGCGACAGGGCACCGATCTGGAAGCGCTCACTTGTTGTGTGGTGGCTTTGGGTTCTTATTTTTCGACAGCTGGTGCTGCCACTGGTACAGAAAAGTGTTCTGTGGAGGCGGAAATCGCAGAACAAGGCCGACTCCTATTAGATCTTAGCATTGCACATCCACCAGGCCACGTTTCTGTTCAACATGTCGCAGCCTGGGTTCTTCGAGCTCTATATCTACGATGTACGACAAGACCTCATCTCGCGTGGATGGCTTCTTGCGCTGCTGTTCATCTTGCAGAAGCTATTGGCCTACATCGTGAGATTGGTCAGTATCGAGTGAAGCGCCAGGTTTGCAATTTACTTCACCCACTGGAAGAAGATCTCCGCCGAAGGACATTCTGGGTGGCAATGTCTCTGAATCAATATCTGGCTGCAGAGTACGGTCGAACAAGAGTTCACTTGGATCTGGTAGATTGTAGACCTCCTGTGCAACAAGCTGGCGACCTGACGGCTCAAACTATCGCGATTTTACAATCAGTACCTGGGACAAGGATTGTCAAAAGGCCGGACCTTGATCCGATGACAGCTCTGAACGAAGCCACCGAGCTACCCGTTGAATCTCCTTTTCTTGCAGTTTTACGAGCGGATGTTTGCTTTTGCATATTTCGCATACTCCTTTCTCAAGGCCAAACTTTATCAGATGTAAAGGTTGCAGCTCTGTTAGAAGTCATTCGAGTAGCATTCGATGCCCTGGGTTTTCTACGGAGCACGAAACAACCATGGTGGAATATTGTCGGTACGCCATTCCACAGCATTTGCGTTTTGCTAGCGCTTAGAACTTCTGAAAGTCTAGGTATGCTTCCTAGAGCTCTGGAGAGCCTAAAGCAATCCGTTGAGATTTACAACTCGCATTTATCAAAGGAAGCTCTTCGTACGGCCACAGCATTGATTGATGGAGCTCGTGCAAAAATGAACAACGAACTACAAACTTTGGAACGTACACTCGGAGCTGGGACTGGTTCTCGACAGGTCTCAATTGATACAATGACCCCAGCACACGATTTTGAGTGGGCTTTTGGAGATGATTTAGGATTTTCGGATTTTCTTGACTTTAGCGGGGTCTTGGGTCAAAATGGATAGTACCCTGTGCTGGGCAACTCGAAGTTAACTATTTGGTGAGCCTTCTGCTGTCTCGCATCAGTCGTGGCATCAATTTTTGGGAAAACGCCAGATTTGCAAAATCTATGAGGATTATTGAGTTATGTTGTAAGATTTAAGTTGTCAGTAGTTGATCCAGTCCAGATCTGCTCTTCTACAATGTGGGCTAATACAATTTGGTTCACTCACATTTATGTTTCGTACTGTAGCATCTTTGGCCGATTTGAAATACGACGGCAAAAAAACATCCCTTTCCTCCCATTCCTTCCGTTTCTTAATTCGCTCTTGAGAGAATATTCCGCGGGCCTCCTAGTAAGGAGAGATGATTGAAGTGAAGCATCTCACCGCTATATCTTTGTCAGAACTTCAGAAGTACGATTGACAAACCGCCCGCGGATTTCGTTAAATCCGCTCTTTCCGTGGGATCCGCCTCTGCCGGTCCGGTAATATTCACGGCGATATATGCACATGGAGAACCTTACCCCGCGATCATCATCTTACGAATCATTTGAGCCCAAATGCTGATGTAAGTAGGATTTCGCCGGTACTTCTTAGTTCCTTCGCGCCAAGGTTGGGACAAACTCGTGATATTTCCCAAGTCATCCGCCTCACTTGAACTTTTTGCCAATAAATTTTCGTGTTTTTAATCTGAGATTTCCATTCGCTTTACTGTATTTTGTATCAACACTGCAAGGCTCATTTCGTGCCCTCTTTACTTATCATGTCAGATGCCGAGCTAAAAGATGAAAAGGTACTCGGTAACGATGAGAGTGAATCAACACCCCGAATCTCAAGCGATGAAGAAAGGAGTGTTAAATCCTCTGTGCCTGAAACCAGCGACGACGACTTCATCGTGGGTTGGGATGGCGATTCCGATCCTCTTAACCCAAGGAATTTCTCCAAGGTCAGAAAATGGTTAATTGTCATTGTGGTATCTCTTGGATCCGGGCTCGTGTAAGTAATATCATATGAGAGAGCAAAGTAGAATACTGACGGTGTAATAACAGAACATGCACATCTTCGCTATATACATCCTGCTACACACAAATCATCCAAGAATTCCACACTTCTTCAGAAATAGCCACGCTGGGCCTTTCCTTTTTTGTCGTCGGCTTGGCTATAGGCCCCATGGTTATGAGTCCATTATCCGAGGTCCCTCTCCCCCTTTCCCCCCTCCAACTCCTGCTAATATGAGAATAGTTCTACGGACGAAGATGGATCTACACCCTCTCCATGCTCTTCTTCCTCCTCTTCCTCATCCCCTGCGCCCGCGCCCAGAACATGCAAACCCTAATCATCGGCCGCTTTTTTGATGGTCTGGCGGGCAGTGCCTTTCTCAGTGTGGCGGCGGGGACCGTAGCAGATCTGTTTGTGCCGGCGCAGATACAGGGGCCCATGATGTTGTATACTATTTGTCCGTTTGTGGGGCCGGCGATTGGTCCTGCAGTTGGAGGGTTCATTAATCAATTTACATCTTGGTTTGTCCACTTTGCACTAGCACTTCTCTCTCTCATTTTTGCCCCCTAAAGTGCCAGCACGAGGAGGAAGGCTAATGGCTATATCCAGGCGCTGGTCCTTCTACATCCTCCTAATCTGGAGCACCCTAATCCTCCTCAGCCTCCTCCTCGTCCCCGAAACGTACGCTCCCATCCTCCTACACCACAAGGCTACCGCGCTCCGAAAATCTACATCTAATGAATCTTACAAATCTCAATCCGAAATCACACGCTCTCAACACACCCTCAAAACCGCCCTCGCCCAATCCCTCTACCGTCCCTTCCAGCTTTTGTTGGAAGAACTAATGTGTCTCTCCCTGTGTATCTACAGCGCCCTCCTCCTCGGAATCCTCTACCTCTTCTTCGGCGCTTTCCCGCTAGTTTTCGTTAATAACCACGCTTTCAATCTCTGGCAAACGGGATGTACTTTTTTGGGGCTGGCGGTGGGGATGATTGTTGGGGTTTGTACTAGTCCATTGTGGCGTGCGAATTATCTCCGTCTCATTCGTAACGAAGAGAAAAAGCGCAAAGATGTCGGGTTGTGGATCGAAGGACAAGTTTGGAAACCCGAGCCCGAGTTTAGACTTCCTCCCGCCATTTTTGGCGCCGTGTCTGTCACTATCGGGATGTTTTGGTTCGCTTGGACTTCCTTTCGTCAAGTCCATTGGATCGTTCCTATCATCGGTAGTGGCTTTTACGGTCTTGGGTAAGTCCCTCCGATCCCTGGCCAATCACCTACCTCTCTCACCCCATCCTCATATTAATATCTCCCCAACCCAGAAATTTCCTCGTCTTCTCCAGCATCTGGACCTTCCTCGTCGACGCCTATCCCGCTTATGCCGCGAGCGCCCTAGCCGCCAATACGTTTCTACGTTGTATGTTTGCGGCTGCGTTTCCGCTTTTTGGAGATCAGAGTAAGAATTCACCCCTATGAATATACCCACCCTCTTTCACCTTCCCCTAATTCCATCCCCCTTCTCCATCTATGTCCTTAATTCCCGCTGGCATACGAGTTTGCGAGGACACAAGTTTACAAAAAAAAACTAATCCAATGTTCTGGATCTAGTGTATAAAAAACTAGGCTACCAATGGGCAGGCTGTCTTCTCGCATTCCTAACTCTGACCATGATGCCATTACCGTACGTCCTCCTCCCTCCCTCCTCCCCTCCATCACTAATTGGTATAGGTATTTATTCTTCCGCTACGGCAAAACGTTGAGAGCGCGGAGTCGGTTTTCATTTACATAAATAGCAATACTGTATAAAAACCGGATATTTGGATTCGAAAGGGTTTATTTAATGAGAAGAATATACGCTAGCACTGTAATGGCGTTATTGATAGCGCGTCTTCCAGGGCTTTAGTGGAATATTTGTGTTGGTAACCTTCGTCTAGTGCAGTTTTTCTTTTCCGCTAACCAAGCTCGTTTCTCTACCATTTCCGCGCTTTGGTTTTACAGTAAGTGCAAGTCGCGCTAGCACTATTTCAATTCATCAAGTTTCCTTCAAATACGTGTCCCATGCTTCTCCAGATTGCTCTTAGCCGCATGCGACGGTGCTCAGAAATGAAAGTTCATTCTACACATGCCTGGCAACAAAAACACAGACTTCATATACTGCAAAACTTCTGCCTACTGGCCTTAATATCCAATACGAATAATTTGCATTTGAATAAGCTATAATCTATGTCTTCAAGCGTTCGTGCGAATAGGAACTCGCGCACTCTGAGTATTTACCCAAACGACCAAAATATGAGAGCACTTTACTTAAATATGGTGTCTAGGCTGCGGTTTTTTTTCTCAACGATGTGTTGCCGATTTCTTCTTTGTATTTTGTTGTTTTTAAATCAGTGTTGTAAAAGTTTGCGATGTTCTCGATGCTCGAATTCCATCCAAAGTACCAAAGATATTTGAGATTTCAACTTTGACCATCGTACCATCAAATCCTTCATCCCGCCTCAACTCAACATAAAATCAAACGCTACAATGCACAAGCACAGTCGTCTCATCCTTTTCCTCTTCACCAGCACCTCTCTCACAAACTCCCTCCCAACGACAAAACGAGACATATCCAGCTCCCCCACAGATGCACACGCACAACTCTACAGCATGACATACTCTGGCTCCGGCTGTCCCCAAGGAAGTTTATCCACAGCCTACGACGCAATCACCAACTCAGCTCGTTACTTCTTTCCTAGCATCGAAGCAGACATCGGTCCAAATGTAGCTCAAAGCCAGCAATCGCAGAACTGCGAGGTGCAAATTGGAATTGAAGTTGATAAAGGGTGGCGTTTTACTGTTAGAGGTGGCGTGGTGCAAAATACGGTGGAAGTAGATTTGCAGAGTGGACCAGTGGTGTTGTGGGTTCGTATATTACTACGTATAACATTGCTGGAGTCAATGGACAGGTGTGTCTATATATTCCTTAGTTTCCATAATTTTTCACTCCACCTATTTCACTTCTCTGCCCACTGCCAGAAAAACCCCCAATCTTAATCACACCTAACAGCCAACCTATCAACAGGCAGAAGTACGCTACGATTTCACGGGGCCCCTTTCCACCAACACCTGAATCTCCGATCCCGGTATAGGTCCAAAATATCCACAATCTCCCTGCGGCGGCGGAATTCTCATCGTCGACCACAGGGTGAGCGTCGAGAAAGGGACTAGTTCATCGCCTGTTGGGACGATTGAGCTATATGGGGATGCGCATGCCCAGAATGAAGATTTTCTACCGTGGGGAGCTTTGGTCTGGGAGAGATGTTGATGAAAATGGAGGCAAAAACGTAGGATTACTTGTTTCAAGGGATTTCGTGGGCTTAGCTTGGGAGAACGTTTTGTTGTTGGGTTTTGGGAGGTGAGATATTGGGAATTGTGTGTTTGATGAGCATATTTCTATACTTGGATCGACAGTGGAAAATACATGATGGTCTCTGCTTTGTTTCTGTGGTATGCACCTGAGTTCTTGAGCAATTCTTAACTAATACTCACTGACTTTCCGGTTCTGTCTACTTGGATTTATCATTGGCATTGCTGTTGGCAAGTAGAGATTGGCAATTGTTTCGAGAATCTATCAGCTAACCCAATTAAGGAATATACCATGGTAGTTTTGGCCTCCCTATCGTTGAAGCTGTTCCTAATCTAGTCATCACAATCAAGGTAGGTGGAAGAGAAGATTGAGAGTGCTTCAAGAGGGCTAACAGCACATAGGTCTATTTCATCGGCAATTCTTCTGGACCACAGGTGTGTGGTGGTACCACATTTTATGCACGTTATTGCTTAGCGGGAAAGACCAACACAGGGGACTAAAGCCAACAGGAATCTTCTAAGCTATTGGCCGGTTGGTAGACCGGTTAGTTAGCTATTCTATAATACGAATCTGTCGGTATTCGGGTAAATACGAGTAACTGGCATAAATAAGGCCGGTTATGCAAGCTAAATCGTCATGGTAATGACATTTTTAGCTACGATTCATCGTAGTTCCAGGAATTCAGGGGTAGCGAGCACGTGCAACCTGTACCGAGTCGCCGGATACGCTACACCACTACGAACCTCAACGCCACATAAATGTAAGTTTCGATCGATTCGGCATGATCGGGACGGTTATATGTTTGATCGCATATTATGACATAAGCCTTACGAAGCCAGCTACGCCGCGTCCTCCTCTTAACTTCTGAAGTGAATTTATTGCGATTCTCCGCCCTTCCTGTCCATCAAAAAGGAAGGAGAAAAAACCGCAGCGCACAACAACAACTACGATGTCTTCACCATTTGTTGTCGTAGTATGCCATGGATCATACCACACACCCGAGCCATACCAGAATTTCCTCAACGCCTTGAAGATTAACGGGTTCGAGGCACACTGCCCCCAGCTACCCTCTTCCGATCTCACGAAGCTGAATGTAGGAGACATCTCGAACCCTCGTTACGACAACGACCCACCGCCAAATGGATATCCACAGCCGACAGACGACCTGAAAATCATCAACTCGATAGTGAAAAGACTTATACTCGAAGAAGGAAAGAATGTCGTTCTACTCGGCCACTCGTCTGGCGAGTTTGCGGCTACTGCGTCTGCTATACCAGAGCTACAGGCGAAGTTCCGGAAGACTCAAGGTGCTTCTGGTGGTATCGTTGGCATATTCTACACTTGTGCCTTCTTGGTTCCTGTGGGAGAATCTGTTTTCACGTTCTTCCAACCTAAAGATGGGAGCCCCCCAGTAGTTCCGCCATATTGTAAATTCCATGTAAGCTCGCACAATTCAAAAGCACTAAGCCACCAGAGTTCATGCAGACAAAGTATAGCTAACTTGTTACTAACAAGAAACATGGCTTTGCTGGCTTGGCCTCTACCAATGAAGGGGCGAAATATTTCTTCAATGGCTTGGACCTTGATCGAGCTGCACATTACGAGTCGGCATTGACTTCTTCAGCTGTACCTAGGTCAGTCTTGGAGAATGATGCATATGCCGCGCTACCTTGTCTTTACTTGGTGGCGGAAGACGACATTGCTGTTTCCCCGCCTTATCAGTAAGGAATGGTGGCGTTGCAGAATCAAAGACCGGAAGTTAGCATTGACATTTTGAGGTGCCCCTCAGGACATTCCCCACATCTAGTATGGACTGAAGGTCTTGTAGCAGAAGTCTTGAAATTCGGTAAACAGGGGCTGTCAGCTTTAGAGCTCCGGTAGAGCATTGCTCTTCTATTATGGCATCCCTTTTGCTGGCAGCCATAGTTATGAGATGCTTTCAAGTTTCAACGACAGAAGAGCACAATCGGATTCAAAGGTCAAAACGGTTGCGACTGATGACAAGCGAGCCTCGACCTTGCAAATAAACTTTCAAGAATAATATAAGCTACTTCAGAACTCCTAACCGATATAACATAACTCCTAAAATTCCCAAATTAAAGATCCCAATCAGAAACACTACACCGCAATTACGGAGCCAAACTGAACGCCGAAGGGTGCAGCGTCTCTCAACCTTGAGCTAAATCTCAAACCTGGAAACAGATCCTCTTGGAAATTCTGAGGAACCACTTTGACCTTCTGGGGCTTGGGAGCCTTCACCTTCTTAGGGCTCTTTTCAACCTTCTTGGTAGGAGTCTTCGCCTTCACCTTTTTAGGACTCTTTTCAACCTTCTTGGGAGGAATCTTCGTCTTCACCTTCTTAGGACTCTTTTCAGCTTTCTTGGAAGGAGATTTTGATTTCCCTCCTGCTTTTGAAGCCGACGGTTTCTCCAAATTGAAAGGCTTCAAATCCTTCCACGTTCCCTTCTTGTCACTCAAGATGATAGCCCGTTCATTCCGATACCATTTGGCATAAATCTCGAGGCACTCCTTACTCCACCTGGCATAGTGTTTCACCCCATTCTTTTTGCACGCTTCCGTGACGGCGGCTTTGGTTTCGAATTCGAAATCCGACGGAGGCAGATTGTTGGTGGGGTAGATGAAGCCTTCTTGCTGGTGAAATTTAGGGTTGAATTGAGGTGGAAAATCCTTGTAAGGTCCTGTTTTGGGTTTTGGAAGAGCTTCCAACTTCTTGTAATTGCGGGCAACCTTTTTCTTTAACTTTGCCAGCTTGGCTTTGTCCCGTTTAGAAGTTGTAGAGAGTGAATACTTACTAGCGTGTATTATGTCAGCAAAAGGCTAGTTAAACTCTTAGACCGTAGCGAGCCTCTTTCTCAATACAACACACTTTT
>QYAP01000544.1:0-51070 GCA_003988905.1 Hymenotorrendiella dingleyae
TTATAATTTCGATTCTAAGAAATAGGTTTTGCGTACGAGAGGCTGGTATATCATCGACTGTAGACTACTGGGCATCCCGTCCGCTCTGCCATACATAAGCCTCAGATCGGTGGATTAGTAGTTGGGTGGGTGACCACCAGCGAATACCCACTGTTGTATGTTTTCTCTTTTGCATTTTTTTTGCTCCCCTTTCCTAAGCAAAATTTGGGTCTTCTAGGGACGATATTGACTGAACTTCAGGTTCATCTTTTGGTTTTGGTTCTCGCGGGCATGTACGAGGATGCGGAGGACAGAGGAGAGGCGGTGTTGTTGCGGTGAATCAAGTGAGTGGGTCGGTGAGGGGGTATATCACATGACTTAAGCCGTGGGAAACACTTGAACCCAGAGCCGCGGCCGACGATTAGATTATTCCAATCTACATTTCTGTTTTAGCAATTCGGGTACTATCTACCGCTACCTACAACCGTTTCATCGTGCGGTATTCAAAAATCCCCCTAATACCCCTCTCAACCCCTCAAACCCCCTCAACCCCAACTGCAAATATTGAAATATCCTCCACCAAAGCTACGAACCCAACAATCTGAATTCGATTATTCCCCATCTAGGCATACAAATAGCCCCCCTCCAGCCCCCTATCCCTAGCGCAGAATAACAGTACTTTTGCCGTAGTAATTGGAATACAAGACCACTCCTTCTCTCCTATTTTGATCTTCATTATGCCAGATCCTTAAAAGCAGAATTGGGGTCGGCTCTCCCGTTCGTTTTCAAAAGCTCGCCCGTTTTAATTAACCTCCATTATATCAGAAACGGGAGGCTGCGAGGGGGTTTTGCTAATGAATTCCAATTACCCACGAGAAATCACCTATAAACACCGACTACCCACCCACCCACCAAACCAATTACACCCAACACCCTCCAACTCAAACACTTCAAACTTGCCATGCACCATAGAAACACAACCCCAGATTTCCAAAGCAGAAACAAAAAAGTGGATGGGTTAACACAACTTGCTCACCCTGTCGCGCTTTGACAGGGTAAGCGAGTTGTGTAACCAAATCCGTCACCATCCATCCGCTTTGAAAACATTAACTCACTCTCACCCAAGATATACCATAGTAATTAGAATACGATACCCCCTCTTTTCGTCCGATTTAATTTCCGAAGTGGGGATCTTAAAGTGGATGGGTTAACACATCTCGCTGTTGTTGTTGTTGTTGTATTATTTACGTTAGAAGATTTAAACCTTAGAGCTCCCAGAGGCTACAGTAACGTGCTAAGCTAAGAATACGTACAAAATATCTAATTTCGCCCGCTTAATCATTCTCGAAAGCAACTCGATATAAGTAGCACTTAATGGCCGATCCGATGATTCCCTCCTAATCCGTTTAAGGTAGGGTCGCATTCTTTCAAAGCAGGGTCTAAATACCCTGGCTGTAGTCTTATCCTGTGAAGGTGCTACATTAACACATCTCGCTTACCCTGTCGCGCCCCGACAGGGTAAGCGAGTTGTGTGGCGGCAAAACCGCGACCTATCCGTCTTCCAAATGTTAACTCACCCGAGCAAAAATAACTCCAATCCACGCCGAATCAAACTGTACACTCACACTCACACATGCACCTATGATAAATTTCAATGCTCTCTCATTCAACGGAATATGTACTAAACACTTGCACCCCGCTCAACTATATACACATGAAAAAAGATAAACCCAACGTACACCCCCTCCCCCCTCCCTCTCCCTCTCTCCCTTCACCCCCCTATCCATGAGAAAAAAAATCAAAGACTCGCTGGTATCGTAAAAAAAGGCAAGGCATCAAGAGCGTACGACCCATCTAGCACCGCGCCCAAAATCTTTCCTCCCATTTTGGAAGCCATGCATGCTCTCTCCTCCGTGTCCTTTTGGAATCCAAGAATCATGATGCGCCTTGCTCGCTTGCTTGCTCAATGGCATGAATCGTAAAAGCGTAAAAGCCCTCTCGGCTTCAACCCAATTTTTCCTTCCCAATTTTCTTTTCGGTATTGTTTTCCCAGCCATGCCCTACCCATCCCGGTCATCCCTGCACGCTTGTTGCGTGGTATACTGATATGACTACTGAAAATTTATCCCAGATGAATTCTTCAGCTTGCTGCGACGGTAACTTGAGGAGCAGCAGTCTCAGCATGCTTGCCTTGGCACTTGGTCTTGCCAAGAATTTCTTCGGCAGTTCGCTTGACAATACCGCCAGTGACTGGGAGGCAACTTGAACCTTCCAGGTACAAATCAACCTCGCGAGCGGATTGTCGGCCTTCGTTGATACCCCTATTTCATGTTAGTAAAAGGTAAATTGGGAGGATTTAGAACAACTTACCAGACAATCAAAGATTGACCACGGCGACAATCACCAGCCGCAAATACACCCTCAAGGTTAGTGTGGTATTTTCCTGGGGGAGTCTTGACGTTCTTGCGAGCATCCTTCTCGACCTCCTCGCCCAAAACACGGTCTTCAGGACCCAAGAAACCCATAGAGAGAAGAACAAGATCAGCAGGGAAGAACTGTTGCGAGCCCTCAATCTTCTTCATGTCCCAACCGCCAGTTGCGGACTTTGTCCATTCGACACGGATGGTATTGATACCCTTGACTTTTCCGTTGCCATCGTCCACAAATTCTTCAGACATGACACAGTACTCGCGAGGGTCTTGACCCATGTGTTGCTTAACTTCAGTGTGACCATAGTCCACGCGGTAGATACGAGGCCATTGTGGCCATGGGTTGTCACGAGCACGCTCATTTGGTGGCTGAGGAAGCAATTCGAAGTTGGTGACGGACTTGGCTCCATGGCGAACAGATGTGCCGATACAATCGTTTCCAGTATCACCACCACCAATGACTACAACGTCCTTGCCTTTAGCGGAGATGTATTCGCCATCAGCGAGCTCAGAGTCGAGTAGCGATTTCGTGTTCTTGTGCAAGAATTGCATAGCAAAGTGAATGCCTTCCAAGTTGCGGTTCTTGATTGGCAAATCACGAGCAACTGTAGCACCAGTGGCAATTACAACTGCGTCGTTCTGAGCCTTGAGATCCAACAAGGTCAAATCCTCTCCAATTGCGACTCCAGTCTTGAATACGATACCTTCCGAGGCCATGAAATCGGTACGGCGCTTGACAATCTTCTTGTCAAGTTTCATGTTCGGAATTCCGTACATGAGAAGTCCACCAGCACGATCGGCACGTTCGTAGACGGTGACTTGATGACCAGCCTTGTTGAGCTGATCGGCGCAAGCAAGACCTGCAGGACCTGATCCAACGACAGCTACATTACGTCCAGTTCGGACCTTTGGTGGTTGTGGAATCATCCATCCCATATCAAAACCTCGATCAATAATGGCACATTCAATTGACTTGATGCCGACAGGATCTTCGTTAATACCAAGGACACATGCACCCTCACAAGGAGCCGGGCATACACGGCCAGTGAACTCGGGGAAGTTGTTGGTCATGAGAAGACGGTTCAATGCATCTCTCCATTGGTTCTGGAAGACAAGCTCGTTCCACTTAGGAATGATGTTTGAAATAGGGCAACCAGAGTCAGATTGACAGAATGGAACACCGCAGTCCATACAACGTGCAGCTTGGTACTTGAGCTCATCCTCATCAAGTCGCTTGGACAGTTCGGCCCAATCCTTTGTTCTAGTCTTGGCAGAGCGGTACTTCTCGGATCGTCGTTGGTATTTCATGAAACCCTTGGTTTTGTCCAAAACGAGAGATCGTTTCTTTTCGGCAGCCGCATCACCGATAGTCTCTTCAATGTCCTGAAGATCAGAGGCTTTCTTTTTCTCTTTGACACTCTTCTCTTGCAGCTCACGAACAGCGTTACCAGCAAGCAATGGCAGTGAGAACTCAGCACGCTTTGCTTCGGCGACCTTGGCAGCCTCCTCTTCCAAGACTCGCTTGTAGTCAACTGGCAAGACCTTGATGAAGCGAGGCAGGGCTCGGTTGAAGTCGAGAAGGACGCGAGCAGCAAGTTCAGAGCCAGTGTAGTGATGGTGGTCCTCAATGAGGCTGCGGACATATGCAATTTCAACGGGATCATCAATACCTGTAGCTTCAACCATCTCGGGGTTGAGCTTGGACATGAAGTCTTGCTGAATGTCGAGAATATAAGCAATTCCACCCGACATACCAGCGGCAAAGTTGCGACCAGTGCTTCCAAGAATGAGAACACGACCACCAGTCATGTACTCACATCCGTGATCTCCAACACCTTCAACGACAGCGGTGGCACCGGAGTTTCTGACAGCAAATCGTTCGGCTGCGATACCGCGGAAGAAGCAAGTTCCACTGGTTGCACCGTAAAGGCACACATTTCCTACAAGGACGTTCTCCTCAGCCTTGAATACGGCTGCTCGAGGTGGGTAGACAATGAGACGACCTCCAGACAGTCCCTTTCCGACATAATCATTAGCATCACCCTCTAGTTCCAGAGTGACACCAGGGGCGCAGAAAGCACCAAAAGATTGACCAGCAGAACCCTTGATATTGACATGAACAGTATCCATGGGTAGGCCCGCTTCACCATATCGTTTAGAGATCTGGTACGAAAGAGATGTACCCATAGCACGATCTGTGTTGACGATATCGCACTCAATTCTCGATGGAAGGCCTTTGTCGAGGGTCAATTCGGCTTCAGAGATGAGCTTGTTGTCTAGTCTGACGTAGAGACGGTGATCTTGCTTGCGCACGTTGAATGTGGCCACACCTGGTCGTAGCTTGTGGGCAGGGGTGAGGATCAAGGATAAGTCGATGTTTTGAGTTTTTGGTGTGCGAAGGTCTTCCCGGACTCTTAAGCACTCGGCGTGACCAACCATCTCATTGATGGTTCGGAAACCAAGCTTGGCCATAATTGCACGCAACTCGTTTGCGATGTAATAGAAGAAGTTGATGACATGTTCGGGAGTACCTTGGAACTTTGCTCTCAGCTCGGGGTCCTGAGTGGCAATACCAACGGGACATGTGTTCTGATTGAAATGTTAGCAAGATCCGGCACGTTGACGTAAATAACGGGAGAGGTTTGCAAAACAGGAAGTCTCTGCTGCCGTCCGTGCATCTTCCATTCATCTCCCCAATTCTCTCTTTAGGTGTTCGCACAATGAGGTCCAAAATGGGAAACGGGAGACCAACACCCGCAACAACCACCACATCCGGAAAAACAAGAAATGAAAGAGTATAACGAAAAGAAACAACTCACCAAATGGCACTTCCTCATCATAATACAGCCCATGGCGATAAGAGGAGTTGTAGCAAAGCCCCATTCTTCGGCTCCAAGTAGACATGCGATGGCTACATCACGACCGGTTCGAAGTTGGCCATCAGTCTGCACAACAACACGACCACGAAGATCGTTCAACACCAAAGTCTGATGAGTCTCAGCAAGACCAAGTTCCCATGGAAGACCAGCATACTTGATACCAGTCCATCGAGAAGCACCAGTTCCACCGTCGTGACCGGAAATCAAAATGTGGTCAGCTTTGGCCTTGGCGACACCAGAAGCGACAATACCAACACCAGTCTCAGAGACGAGCTTAACAGAAACTCGTGCGCGGGGGTTAGAGCACTTGAGATCGTAAATCAATTGCTTCAAATCCTCAATAGAGTAAATGTCGTGGTGGGGTGGTGGCGAAATGAGACCAACACCAGGGGTGGAATGACGAGTTCGAGCAATGGACTTGGAAACCTTGTGGCCGGGAAGCTCACCACCCTCTCCAGGCTTAGCACCTTGGGCCATCTTGATCTGAATCTCATCTGAATCGGCCAAATAGTTGGAAGTGACACCAAATCGACCTGATGCGACTTGCTTGATGGCTGATCTCATAGTGTCGCCACTTGCCAATCTCTCGGATCTTTCAGGATCTTCACCACCTTCACCGGTGTTGGATTTTCCACCAAGACGGTTCATAGCCACGGCAAGTGTGGAGTGCGATTCCATGGAAATGGAACCGTAAGACATCGCACCAGTGCAGAATCTTCGTACAATCTCGGTCCAAGGCTCAACTTGGTCAATTGGCACAGGTGTAGACTCCTCAAACTTGAAATCAAGGAGACCTCGAAGGGTGCATGCTTTGATCTGTTCATATTCGGAAAGAGAGTACGCTTCGTATGACTTGTCATTCTTAGTGCGGACTGCATCCTGAATGTTTGCAATTGATGTAGGGTCATTGATATGAGGCTCTCCACCATCACGCCAATGGTACTCGCCAGATTCAACGAGACCTGGGATGCTGACAGTGTATCGAGAGGTAAATCCCTTTTCGTGGAAGCGGAATGCGTCTTCTGCGATCTGCTCGAATGTGATACCCTTGATTCTGGTCGCAGTTCCTTTGAAGCAGCGATCAACAACGCTATCATCAACACCAAGCGCCTCGAAAATCTGGGCACCCTTGTAACTGGCGAGGGTTGAAATTCCCATTTTGCTCATGACCTTTAGTATACCTCCATCGGCGGAGTATTTGTAATTTCGGATGAGAACATCGTCTGAAAGCTTCTTTCTGATCAGACCTTCACGATTCAACTTTAAGATACATTCCATGGCAAGGTATGGGTTGATAGCATCCACACCATAGCCCAAGAGAACGCACATGTGATGGACTTCACGAGCTTCAGCAGTCTCGACTACAAGAGCAGCCAAGGATCGCCATTTGTTGTTTACGAGATGGTGATGGACCATACCAGATGCAAGGAGAGCTGAAACTGGAACGCGGTCGGCAGAGGTGGCTCGGTCAGAGAGAATGATGATACGATCCTTGTTCTCGATTGCGGCAGTTGCCTGGTCGCAAATGTAGTCCAAGTGACTGACGTAACCCTGAACACCCTCTGATTTTGGGAATGTCAAGTCAATGACCTTGACAGTCCATGTAGAGTGAAGTTGGTTGATATTCTTCAGGGCGTTGAACTCAGGAATAGATAGAACGGGGGTTGGAAGTAGCAATCGATCACACTGGGACGAGTTCATCTCCAGTAAGTTTCCTTGAGGACCAACGTAACACTCTAATGACATGACGATGGCCTCTCGAATAGGATCGATTGGAGGATTCGTGACTTGTGCAAAGAGTTGTCTGAAGTACTCGTACAGTAACCGAGGGCCGCTTGAGAGACAGGCTAGTGGAGAATCGTTACCCATAGATCCAAGAGCCTCCTTTTCGTCCGAGGCCATTGGAGCAAGAAGTAAGCTGACTTGTTCAAATGAGTATCCAAAGGCTTTGAGCATAGCGTCCTCTTGAATCGCGGTCGAGTCAGGCTTGGCTGACAAGTCCACAGTCCCCTTGGCGGTGAGATCGCTGTGGACTTTTGGCAAGCTGATAAGCTCTTTGTCAAGCCAAGAACGGAAATCCTGGCGGTTGGAAACAGTATTCTTGAGTTCAGCATCGTCAATGATACGACCAGCAAGAGTATCAACAAGTAGCATCTTTCCAGGTTGAAGACGCCCCTTAAGGATAACTCGTTCGGGATCAACAGCAATAGTGCCAACCTCGGAGGCACAGATCATTCTGTCATCATCCATGACATAGTATCTGCATGGACGGAGACCATTTCTGTCCAGATTCGCACCGCAGTATCTTCCATCTGCGAATGTGAAGAGTGCAGGACCATCCCAAGGCTCCATCTGGCACGCAGCCCACTCGTAAAAGGCTGCTTTGGCTGGGTCCATGGCGGCATTGTCTTGCCAGGCTTCCGGAACCATGAGCATAACAGCCTCGGGTAGCGACAAGACGCCATTGATGGTCAACAGCTCCAAGACGTTGTCAAAGGCAGCCGAATCAGAGCCACCGTCTTCAACAATTGGATAGAGCGATTCCAGCTCTTCGCCAAAAATCTCAGAAAGCATGACACCCTCACGAGCACGCATCCAGTTCTTGTTACCTCGCAAGGTGTTAATTTCACCTAGTTAGGGTGTTAGTGTGTGCACTGCGTTAGAATTTACGATGTTCCATACCATTGTGAGCTGCCCAGCGCAAGGGCTGTGCACGATCCCAAGATGGGAAAGTATTGGTAGAGAAACGAGAATGGACAAGAGCAAAGTGGGCTTCGTAATCAGCATTTACCAGATCATAATAGTACTGATAAACCTGAACCGGGGAAAGTTGGCCTTTGTAGACGATGTTTTTGTTAGAGAGGGAGCACAGGTAAAACCAATTGTGGAGGCCGATGGTATGGGTCGCACGCTTTCGTAGCACGTAGAGTTGTCTTTCGAAGTGTTTTTCATCAAAATGGGCAGGATCTGTGGTCTCTGGCGAATTACCTTGGCCATATGCAGATGCTAGCACAACGAATGGCTGCAAAATAATAGGCTCACGAGAAGCAGCAGCAGGACCAAGAAGAGTGGAATCTTTAGGAGGCGATCGCCACCCCAATACTCGCAAGCCTAATGACTCCGAGATCTCTTCCAATTGTCTCTTTGATTCTTGCAATGTCTCCTCATCTGGTTTGAAGAAAAGATTTCCCACCGCATATTGCCCCAAGGGAGGTAACTTGATATCCTGTTCGCGCTCGAAATTCTTGATGAAAAACTTGTGTGGAATCGAGGTCATTACACCCGCTCCGTCTCCGTCTCGCGCATCCGATCCCACCGCACCCCGATGGGTCATGTTACAAAGGAGATTTCGCGCTGGAGGAAGATAGTGTCAGCATTCTGGTTTAAATCATGATGAAATCGGGGCATACCATCGCTAACAATCTTGTGGCTCGCCACGCCCTTAATGTTGCTATCACAATGTTAGTTTCTCTCTCCATTGGCATCAATTCCCCTGGAAACCCTACCATGCAAATCCTACACCACATGCATCCTTCTCCAAGTCTGGATCGTACAATCCCCTATCACCATCGTTAGTAATGTCGCAATGGCTGCCAAACGCATTACAGATACGTACTGCTTCACCGGCAGAGCGCTCGCCCATGACCCATTCTCCTCGGTCTGATATTCATATTGGTGATATGGCTCGTTCTCGGCGTCAATTTGGGTTTGTCTGTCGTTGAAATCGTCGACTTTTGCCATAGCAGGCAAAGTTGCGGCGATTTCAGAAACGGATGCTTCGCAGGGATAGATGGAAGGGGTTCTGCTCGTAATTTATGGCGTATGAGGTAATGTTCTGAATTGTTTTGTTTGTTTGTTTCCGACCTTGGGAAGATGTTCGGTCAGCGAATTTCTCAAAGAAAGGTCTTTCGGCGGCTCAACGAGTTTGGGTGAATGATAAATAGTTTTTCGGGCCCCGCCAATTGGTCGGATTGTAGCCGACGAGGGGTTGCTTCTGCACTTGCTGGGGTAGCTCCAAACGAAATGCACCAACGCAAAATAATGCAAACTCCAACCACCAAATCTTCCGATGGGCGATTTGTTGGCGCGGGAGGACAAGATTGATTTCGACGTTTCGCCCGAGAGCGGAATTGGTGTCGTTTGAGAATAGGAAAAATTGCTGGGGCCGCGGCGACGCAACGTTTATCTGTCCATCCAGCTCAAAACGGTTCCATGCAGGAAGAGGTCCTTGACAACATGGCCGTTGCTGGATCTGCTGGATAACGATAACAGTGCGATTGGCGGGCCGGCAGATGTGTATGTGTGGGAGGGAAGAAGAAGGTGGGAGAGTACACAGAGGCGAGGAGGGATGAGGGGCAGCGTCACGCAGGCAACTCACAATGCTTGATCTCCGGTTTCTCTGTGTATGTGGCTGCACCGCACCGTGGAACCGCACGAGATACGTGGAATTGGTGTTGGTGTTGTAGAACGAGGGAAGTTCGCAAAAGGGAGTAAGAGCAAAAGCGCAGAAATGGTCAAACGAGGGGGTGTTAAGGTTTTTATTTGATTTTTATTTCGTGCACTGGGATGGGCAGCATGGGCGTCTGGCCAGGGTCAGGTAGTTCGAACGGCCGCTTTGCTTCATGCCCACTTGCACCCACGACCCGTCTGCCTAGGAAATCTACTAGCTAGGGGGGATGGGGGAGTTCTAACAATGTGGATTCATGGAGCTAACCGAATCACTCGACGTCCGATTCGATATTCCCTCCTTTCGTCGGCCTGTACCGGACGGTCTGGGACAGACGACGACCGTTACCGCAGAGCATATGTAAGAGAAATTCCACCAAGGCGGAAAACGTCAAAGTCGTCCGATGAGCAAGTCGGTGTTCATAAATGGGACTTGGAGCGCGTTCGCCCCCCAAATAACACTTTGGCACCAGTTATTGGCCTAATAACGTTATTTGGCCAGTAACGAAAATAGACCAATTCGCGTTCGTCAAACAGGGTGTTACCGTATTAGGCCAATAACTGAGGCTCCACCTTAGAGGAGAATACAAGGTTGAGGCAACCGTAGAGGTATGGTCGAGTTTTTGAGCGACGATTAATCGACCGATCCAGAAGAATAATAGTCTAGCGACCGTGCAAGGATAATTATAGAGGCCTATAATCATAAGGTTATAATTAGAGTATTCTTAGAATAATTAAGTAAATTAAATAATCGACGGATAATCCTAGAAGTTAACGGTTTTTTTCGAATTAATGAATCGAAGTATTTATAATAGAAAATAAGATTAGGCGCGAATATAAGTTTATATTAATACCGAATATTCGCCTTATTATAATCGAAATTAAATCATCTATTCTTATTCAAAATAGTTCTTAGCCTAATAATTAAATAAATAAATAGTTTATAATATATAAAAATAAAATTTCTTTTTTAAAATAATAAAAATATTAAATTTAATATTAATTCTTTATTAAATAATTAAAAATTAAAGAAAAACTAATTTTTTTAATTTTTTATTAATATATTATTCTATTTTTATAACCGTATAAAAACCGTTTAAATACGATTAATTCGAACTAAGACCATCGATTTTATTAATAATTAAAAAGCTTTAAATAATTAAATATATTAATTAATATTGATTTTATATCGATTATTAAACTTAACCGTTAATTAATCGGACCGTTTATTAACCGATCTCGGATATAAGATAGTTTCGAATTATTATAATTTATTAATCGTATTTAGATTATTTCTCGATCAATAAAAGATCGTTATTTAAAGGTATTATATGCCTTTAAAATATCGCCTTAATATACGAATAGATTCTTAGTTATATATACCTTTCAGATTATATATATTAAAGATATACTTTTCTAGGCTTTAAAAGCCTTAAATAGGAATTAGATTATAAACCTTTTTAAATAATTCTTTTAAATTTTTTGAAAAATAGTTTCATAGTTTAATTATAGATGTACGTATTTGCGCATCTTAAAAAAATTGAGAATATTTTTATTCGATTTATAAACCTCAATTATTCGTGTTTTACTTACTTTTTCCCTTCGTATACCCCTGTCTGTTATTGGCCAAATACACCTCTGAGGGTGTATTAGGCAAATTCATTGTTTATAGGGGTTTTCAATTCTGTTATTTGGTTATTTAGATCTGGGTGTTCGGCGTTCGTGAGAATCCAGTTATTGGGCTAATATCTGGAAGTGTTATTGGCCAAATAACACTGTTATTTGGGGGGCGAACGCGCTCTTGCTCGTATTACTCGATTGATGGCGCATCAACTTCCTGTTCTTCTCTAGGACAAACTCCTGGAGAGGGGGAGAGAAGAGGATACCTACAGCAGTCATAGCCGTGTGTTTGTACTCTGTACCCTACCACCCGGCCGCCGCGAGAGCACCGGTACCAGGAGAACAGCGGTGGACGCGGTGGCGATGTATGTAGTGGCATTTTCTAATTTCCAGGATGGTGACTTTTCCGCCTCCTCTCCGACTTCCGCTCTATCATGGAAGGCTTCTGGTTCCTTTTGCTCAGATGGGTGCAAAATAAGCGGCTGGCCACGACCAACACCACGACCACCACCACCTTCAGCACTTCCATACCAACTCACCCTGCAACCTTGGACATATTGTCAAGCACCCCACACATCCAAACACCAGGCCATCTGCAGGTTGAGATGGATGGTGTTCAGATGTCGTGATTTGCATGCAACGTGCAGCAGACGGCCTCTAACTAACGAATAGGAAGGGTTCTGGATAGCCTCAATGGCCCCCTCGACCTGGGTCTGCCTTTTTGGTACAGATATGGCGGTGCAGGAGGCAGCCGATATCGCCGCTGGGATGTAAAAGGAAAACGTCGTGTATTAGTTTCCAGGCGCGGTGATTGGCCGCCTGGTTTCTGGTAGTACACTTGTGGGTCGTTCAAGCGCTGGCCGAGGGGTGTTCCTTGCGAGCAGCTTGGAGGGGCATGTTCTGTGCGTCGATGAAAATAATTTTACTTCGGTGCCACTGGCTAGCCCATTTCAGGGGTCCCCGCAAAGAGAACGAAAAAATGACACATGCTGGCAGAAGCTTTTGCGAGAAGCCAATCACACCCACGGGATACGCAGATTAGACACAGAGCTCCTGCTGCTCTGTTGAAGAGGGGTAGTATCCTGGTCGCCAAATCCGTCACAAATCAGATCGGGCCATTTCCAAGCTCCCCAGCAGCAAAAGCACCCATGGTTCTTCTGCAAACCTCGTGACTGCTTGCGTAGGATGGGGGGGCAGGCCAGCAAGACTTCGGGTGGAATAGGGAGGAAGGGAAAAGGCGGCTAGGAAAACGCCCGACGACCATTGCGGTCTGCGGAATCCGTCTGGGAAAGAATACTTAGTGTAAATCTTACGAAATAGAGCGAAGAAAAAAAGCAATTTTCCGGGAACGGAGGCGGTCAATACCAATTGAAGGGTATTCTGTACGTACTCGAGTACTGCTTCAAAGAGCTAGAGTATTGCCGGCACCGCTTGGCGTACCCAAGTACAACTCGGTACACTTCTCACTACCGGCCTTCGTGCAGGCAGCTTGCTTAAGCTGCCGTTTCTTGGAGCAGAGTCTACATGGATATTGTCTTGGGGACAAAATTGCCACAGCCAGCGCGAAGACTGAAAAAAAAGTGGGAGAAATGTTTGGAATGTTTGGAGGCTTGGCCCAGGAAGGGAAATCCAATCCCGTCTGTGGGTGCTTTTGGTCCGTACATGCTCGTCTCGCTATAAACAGAGCAGCGTAGCGTAACGTTCCGATGCCCCCTCCCTCAGAAGAACCTCCACTGCCATGAGGACCGACCGTCTTCGCTGCGCTCGAACAATCTGATGCAGATGATTTGACTGATGCAGAGTCTATCTCAATCTCTATCTCTATCTCTGTCATCTTCAGTTATGCGATTGCGAGCGTAGTGAGTTACGTGGACTTCCATGTGCGAATGATGTGTGCCAGTGCTTCTGTGCATGGAGATGCTCCCTGGTTGGGGGCGTAGCATCGAGGCCGCATTATGCAGAACAAAGTCAATTCCACTCGGGATTTGTGGCTTTTGATCGGTGTCGTCGGGTCTTTGGGAGAAAAGTGGTCAATATTGTGCTGCAAGGCTCGAGAGTCGAGACGCGTCGATGCCTCGATGTTGTTGAAGCGAATGAAGCTGTTGGTGAGAAAGGAAACCTCCGAAACCCCCACGCTGAGTGCCATGCGAGTCTAACTGGATTTGCTTTACCGGTTCTTGCTCACGGAGATCCGTTGATGTTTGCTGATATGAGCAGAGCCTCAACCTGATAGAATGTCATTTTGATAACCAACACTTTCTTTTCTTTTGTACAACTTCGTACGTGGAGGTTTGAAATTGTGCAAGCACATTTTCAGACAAGGCTGACGAGATGGGGGGGAAGGCTGAAGCGGGGGCTGCACAGACGAAATATTAGCGTGTCTCAGGGATCATGGGGTCCGTGCACCGCTGCAGTTGCAGCGGGCTTCGGGCGTAGTTTGAACGACCTTGTAAACAAGTGAAAGAAGCGCGGGATCCGAATTGAATTTCTCATAGTAATAGCAACCCCTTCACCATGCTTTCTCTCCCGAGCCTTGCACCGCAAGACGTAAGCCTCACC
Organism: Hymenotorrendiella dingleyae; assembly: GCA_003988905.1. Lineage (NCBI taxonomy): Eukaryota > Fungi > Ascomycota > Leotiomycetes > Helotiales > Helotiaceae > Hymenotorrendiella > Hymenotorrendiella dingleyae. Next base: position 13,913 of record QYAP01000544.1, read on the forward strand.
TCATTTCCGTCTGATGCATTGCTAATTCACCCATCCAGTCTTACACTTTGTGGTACACCTCCTCCAACTCGACCAATTCTCTTCACCACAACGAGACAAACCCCTCGGAGCACCACGGTGCAACACCAGGTCAGAATGGTCAACCACACGCCCAGCGACGCCACCAAGGCTTCCATCGGCATCCTCTTGCTCGATTACGTATGGACGAAGAATACATAGAGCGGCGCAAGCAAAATATTCAGAACTATGGCAATTCGTGGATCAAGCCGCCGGGTGTGCCCAAATCCCTTTATCAGTTACGCGAGGAGAAACGCGAGATGGAAGAACACCAAGAGGCACTGAGACGAGAACAGTTGGCGCAGGAACTTGCGGAGGCAGAGGCACAGGATACTATCTTGCAGGCCGACGAAACGCATAGTGAAGATCTCGAGGATAGAGATCTGGATGATGATATTCCACAGGCGCCCGAGAGCCCCATCAGGGCTTTTAGCAGTGATGATGAGTCTGAATCGGATGAAGAGCATGAAAATACTATCGAAGAAGTTCCCAGGGGAGTCCTAGCTGCGCGGATTCCGGATGACGTATATCGCGAGGCCCTTGCTCGTGGCCAAGAAGTTAGAGCTTCACGGTTCGGCGATGAGGGAGATTCGACGATCGATGGAGAAGATCATTCTCAAATGCTTCAAGAAGAGGACCTTGTCCATGAGATGGGACACGACCATCATGATGAGGACATGGATATGGATGCGGATCTTGACGCAGAAATACCCGATGGCGACGAAGACCACTACGAACATACCGATACGGAGGAAGAATTCATCAGCAGTGACGACGAGAGTGTCGACGCAGGAGCGCTTCCCCCACAACATCAACCCCAGTCTAGCATGATTAGGAGCGATGGAACTCAGAATAGTCTAGACATAAGTGGTATGCTTTCGCATGGCAGTAGTCAGTTGGGAAGCAGTCCCCAGGTTCCCGGTCGCCGCTTTCGCACGACCTGAGTGTTTTATAAGATATGAATCAGAATAGAGATTTTATGGCTAGGGGAGTTTGGGGGATGGGGTTTATGGATTGTGGAAAAGGAGTAAGAAAATTGGAGTTATTGATACCACCTTGTACCGTACCTAGGTAGACTTCCTAGCCCTTTCAATCACGATTGAAAGTTGAAAACCGAAATGCCATTCTTTACCAATACTCTGCTCGTATCATTCTTTCCTTTCTTTCAACTGCTCTCCTCCGACTCCGGGTCTGACCAGGGTGCTTGTTTCATTCAACTTATTACCCCTATATTTGGAAACCCCATCACGATAAAGATACGCAACAGGATATCTAGGTAGATGGATGTCTAAAGTTGGGATGAATTAGTCGTCTTTCCTTTATGATTTGGAGCTCTTTATTTCCTTGCTGATTGGGCATTCCCGATATAATTTCAACAAATACTATCATCCTCATCACTTTCATTACTTACTACCACCCTGGCTCAACCTACCCACCCCTCTACAAACATAAACCCCGAACATGAAAATCAAAAGTGCTAGTCACGATTCTTCAACTACTGTAGGATAATTCTCTTCGGGGTAGAGGAAATTACTTATGATGCGCTTTTCAGAGATTTAGAAAGGGGGTAGAGGAAGTGGTGCAGGTAGAGGTGAGGAAGTGGTTGAGGTGAGGAAAATGAAGTGGGTGAGGATGCTGATAAGGGGGTTTGGAATAGGTAGGGGGGTTAGGAGGAGGGTTTGGGGGTGGAGGGTTGGAAATTAGGGAGGGAAAATGGGGTAGGGATACTAGGGAAAAGAAAAGAGAGGTCTAGGTGGATTGAATTTGGATGGAGGGAGTATTTATGTATTTATGCTAAAAGTTCAGGAGTAAGATAGGGAAGTATAACTCCTACCCCCTTAAGCCCCCAAACCAAAACCCTCAACTTCCCTCCCCCCCGCCCCCCCCCCTCAAACCCCACCAACCTAATTTACCTCCATAAAAACTGAATCCCCCCTGATGTTTACTATTCCGAGGGATTATCAAACCTGTCCATTCTTGTCTCTTGAATATCCATAGTAGCATTCTTAGACGTCGTTGGGTGTTAAGACGCAAAACGAAAGACTTATCTTTAGTATGATATATACTCTTTCTTTCCCCCTTTATTGTGAGACATACTTGCCTTCCCGGGAATTTCAACAACAACTTCAAATTCGGTAACAACACCTTTCCCTCCCTTTTCCCTATGACCTACACTTTTATACATACTACCAACCTCCTTTCTACTTTCCCCCACCAAAGATAAAAGTTCATTCACAGAAAGGCTGCCAAACATTAAAACCGAAAACCGAAACTCACCAAACGCCAAAGAGATACGCCAAATCATCGGACTCCAAAGCCTCTGTGACGAGACGAAAACTCACTGCCCTTGATTTTTTTTCTTAAATACAATATAGATATTTAGGGATGTAGGAATGCTTTTTCGTGAGATTGGTGTTGTTTTTTTTGTTTTGAGAAAGTGGGGAGGGGAAAGAAGGGGGAGGAGGTATAAGGAGGTATAAGGAGAAGGGGGGGAAGGTGAGGGAAGGTGAGTAACTAAAAATTCTAGAACGTGAACAAAAACATACCAACCTACTGCCATTCCCAACAAACTAACACACCACACATTATATACACAAACATCTATACTCGCAGCCATACTTGCCCATACAACCTCCCCTCACTTCCAAAATTATGCGGAGTCACAACCACTCCCCTTACACCCCTCAGAATTCTCGCCTACAAAAAAAAACTATGTCAAAGTCACTTCTAATTTCACCCTGGAAACGTAGATTTTACAAATTTGAAGAATATGCATCTTCTCTTTTGCCTTATATCCAAGAATCTTCTATATTAACACAGCACCCCACATACATGTAGGCACTCGTACTAAAAATGTATAATACACCTCCCTAGCCCAACCTTCATAACGCCTGTCAATGCACTTCCACTTCTCCCCATCCCATCTCCCCGCCCTCATCCCCAACCCTATCTCCTCATCTCCCCTCCTTTCTTCCCCTCTTCTTAGAACAACCAAACATACCAAAACAGCAACCCCACCGCCGCAAAAAACGCCAACCAAACCTTCCAACCGACCCCCGTCCGCTCCGCCATCAACAACATCCGATTCATCGTGCCTCTTAAGCGTACGCGGGTGCTGTCGAAGGAGTCGTTCATTTTTTCCGCGAGGGCCGAGGATTCGCGGATTTCGTCGCCGATGGCTATTGTCATCTAAGCCAGGAGAGTTAGCTTGAGGAAGAGGAAGATGGAGGATGGTTAGGGAAGGGGGAGGGGAAGGGGGAAAAGGGGGAAAGGGGGTAGTTACGGCTTTGAGTTGGCTGACTTTCCCCATTATACCCTCGACTTGTCCATCATTTTGGGATTCTAGTTCGTTGAGGACGGCGTCGGAGTATTGACCTCTGTATCCGTAAATCAGCATTGTTCATTCATTTCAATCCTCTTCCCCCTCTCTCCACCCCATCCCTCCCCATCTCTCCACACCCTCATCCATCTCATCCTCCCCTTCCACCTTCCTCCTATCCCACACAAAAAACATACCTCGAATTCGGCGTCGCCGGTCTATAACTCCTCTCCCCCACCCCCAAACTCCCACCACCACCAGCAGCACCAGCAGCAGCAGCACCCCCTCCATTCAAACCATACCCATACCCCCCACCCCTCGCCGGACTCGCACTTCCATTCCTCGATGCGCTATTCTGTGCTCCGCCGCCATTGTAGTTTTCGAAGAGCGCGCTGCGAGGATCCCGTTGGTGGAGGGAGGAGTTGTTGAAGCGACTGTGGGAGCGGGTGTTAGTTACTGTGCATGGTATTTGGGGGGAGGGAAGGAGGGAAGAGGAGAGGAGAGGATTGAGGGGATGGGAATTGGAAGAATGGTAGAACGGTAGGATGGAATGCCCGAGTCTTCTCGTCGCAATTCCCATCAATCAATCCACCAAAATCCCGATATACCAAAATCAGCGCATCCCGAGCACCCATCTCCCCATCCCAACCCATCCCATCCCATCCTCTCCCCTCCCCCTTCTTGCCCCCCAAAAGAAAAACCAAACATACCTCGACGCCATACCGCCTTCTACCTTCCTCTCTGCCTTCCGTACACCCGTTCAAATTCCCTCGTATCCCAACAAAAGCCGTTCGTTGCGCGCACACAGTATTTGGTCTCGCGCCGTCGTGTCTTTGTTTTATTTTGTTTTATTCAACCGCGTCGGAACTTTCGTAAATAAGTATCGGTTGGTTATCGCAATATCGCTTGCCTTGCCCTGCCCCCCTGCTTTCCCCTGTCAATCAAAAAAGCTCAGGTCGAAATTTGGTCTTGCAACGTTGGTCGGTAGATGGTCAAAGAGCTGTGGCGCTGTTGTTCACCTTTTGGGACTGTGAGGTCTGGCTAGGTAACAAAGCTAGCGTGAATGGATCATTTCCTGAAAGCCATTGTTCTTTTAAAGTAGATAGTTGGGTTTAAGTTGGGAACTTTTTAGGAAAAGGACACTTGTTGCGGATTTACTGGGAACTACGGTCGTGGGATCACGCATTGGGGCGCTTTGCCTCGGTCTACTTTTTATTTTTATTTTTGAGGAGGAGGGGTGATGAGAGTTAAATTAAATTCAGTGCAGTAAACTCCTCCATGCAAATGAGAGAGGTACATCGGCTATCAATTCGATCCTCAAGTTCATGAATTGGGGTAGATAAGTTTTGGTCGTTCTGCAGGGTTAGCATGCATAAGAGAATCCAAAGATATTCACGAAAACGCCAATTCGTGTCACAACATTCTGCGCCGAACGGAAGAAGCCTAGGAAGCTTGGGTGAAATACTTAGTGTATTTGGATGTCTTCTGTGGTGCCCATGGGCTTCACAGTACTGACGTTCTCAGAGAACCTCCCATGCCCATACCCCCAACCATGTATCGCATCATGCCCCCAGTTTCCTTCGTAATTCCATAATGTAGACGTAACTTTTTGGTTTGAAGTACGGAAATAGCACCCTGCCCAAGCGCTGTATGAGAGAAGTAATGGCGAGAACAATATCCAGTCGATCATGACATCTCGTAGTTTGCCTGCCAAACCAAGGATCTCCTACGTAAAAACTGCGACTTGTCTTATGTGAAGAGGGGGGAAATCCAGAGACTGTAGGTAGCCAAACAAACACGATTCGCAATCTCGACCAATCTATTCCTCCATCTTGGTATCCTCGTCGTCACCGGCCTCGAAATCATCATCGTCCTCGTCCTCGTCAAGTTCATCAGCGGGGGTCTCTGCCGCTGCCTTGGCGAAATCGATTTGGCGACCACGAGTGCGGCGACCTCCATCGATGATGTTGCTTGGGTCGATTTCCTCCATGTTATCCTCATCTGGTTCATCTTCTGGGAAATTGTAAACAAACGGCCATGGGGGCGCTTAGCGGGGTAAAGGATCCTTACCAACTGGCGCAGCCTGTAAAAATTGTTAGCAAATACATTCAAGAGCTGATAGACCATAATATAAGTCTTACCTCGTCAACCTCCTCCTCGCTGGAGCTATCATCATCACCCTCCATGCTCACTTCCTTGGTGGCTGGCTCAGTTGCCTTGCCCTTTCCCTTGGACTCGGCGGCCAGGTTCTCTTGCGCAGCGTTTTCGGCAGACATCTTGGAGATTGATGCTTGTGTAAGGGTTGGGATTGTACGTTTGGTGTGGAAGGAATTGGGGGTGTTGAGAGTGTGTTGTTTTTCAACCGATCTGAGTCGCGATTGTTTTGCGCGCAACCTTGTAGGTTGGTTGCTTTTTGCAGCCGCTCGTTGGTGGGGCGATCAGGTGATTACCAAAGAGGCAAATGCTCCGACTTCACCTCCATTTGGAAGGAACGAAAGGAACGAACCCCCGAGGAATTACCTCAGAGCTTTGGTTTGCATTGTCGTGTGAATGTTGAAGCAACATGAAAACACAATTTAACACGTCTGATATCTTTACACCAAAAGATACCGATACCTGTAGTCCGTTACACTAAACTGATACTACATGAACAGCTCAGACCCTTCTGGTCATTGTAGTAAGCAATGGCCGAGAGCTTACTACAATGACCGAGAGCTGCTTAAAAGCAATTAAAGGGTGCCAATTTTTTCCAAAAAAAAAATCTTGAACCAATTAGAGCTGCAGGTTGCAAAAAGAAAATAGAGCTAATTTGGACTTAATTATACCTATTACGAGATAAGTAAATCTTGCCTCTAGTAATAGTAATTGCAATGAAACCTGAGATATTCCTTACAAACTTGCATCAACTCTGCTTAAAATTGAAACGACAATTAGCTTTCTATTCTCGTAGTAGCAGTAGTAGAATTGAAAGTTGAGGCTTTACTAAGTTGCAAAGCTGGCTGTAAGAAAACCCGCATCTACCAAAGACTTACACAACCTCAGGCGTCCAGGTAATACGGTAGCTGCAAGTGTATCAAGAAGTGGCTGGTCCCCCCAAAAAAGCCCAAGGACAGGATAACCCATCCACACCGAGATACTTCAATCGTAGAATATTTCGACGGTATTATTTTGAAGATGATAAGGGAACGGAGGATGGCCTTGGAACTGGGCCAATTGCACATACTTACTAGTCACAACACCTCACCAAACCAAAAACTCCCCGTCAAAAATGCAATTGTGATAGAAAATTTAAATGGATATCTTCATTACGCCCTCCCCAATCCCTTCTAACAACTCTATTCCCCACCACCACTAGTCATCAAAAGCATCACACCCGCCAACAAAACCCACCAATACCTATCACACAATTAGCTTCATCCCACCACCAAAACCTCACGAACTCGAAAACTTACTTCTGCAACATAGTCTTCTCCACCTCGGGAACCTCCACCTTCCCCTCCTTGGTCAAAACAACCGGCCTATTCAACTCCGGTACCTTCCCCCTCCCTACCCCCCTAACAACCACCTTTGGTCCAAAATCCCTCGTCGCCCCAGCATCAATCTTCGCGCTCTTAACCCCAACCCCTAGAATCTGCCCTTGCGCATCGAGACTGACTACAATGGTCGGCGAGTACCCCTTGGAAAAACTCTCTACACTCGTCGTAGTAACCGAGCTCTTCCACGTCTGTTCCGCAGGGTCAAAGATACCGATTCTAAGAAGAGTAGTGGTTTCGGGGAAGGAAGAGAGATCCGGCTGTTCGAAGGAGGAGAGGGAGGCGGAGAGCGTGGAGGGGTTGTATTTGATTGTTGCTAGAGAGCTGATGGGGGTTGAGGTGAGGGAAATGGGTTGGATGAAGATTGTTGCGCTGTCGATTAACTCGGAGGCTTCAGAAGAGGCGCCTATGACTGCTCGGGCGAAGAGCGCCAGGGCAAGCGAGGAGAACTTCATGCTGGTGCTGGGAGGTTTCGTCGAGGAGTTGTCTAGATGGTTGCAGCCGCGACGAAGCATGTATCCACAAATTCAGGGTCCGTTCCCGAGGTCAGCCTTGTCAGGCAGTCACGCCTCAGGTACAAGCGTCCGTGCAACAGGGTAGGCTCATTGTGAAATATATCAGATCATTGCAATTATGCAAAGTAGAACCTAAAATTTGGGCCCAAAGAATTCAATATCAACTTTTGATGGCGTTTTTTTCATTCGAGAATTCTATACATGCAATGTATGGGCATATGTTTGGACGCTATTTCCCTGCGTCATTTTATGCAACCAACCATGTAATCCGCTCTTTCTAACTTATTCTCACTCGACTCTTGTCATTTAGGAGTATTCCCTAGTAGAAAGCAGGTATCCCAAAACGCCATTCCCCAAACGCAAGCCATGCAACGAAGAAAGGACCCGGGGTATCTCCAATCATATGCTCAACTCAATCATCCCTCATTCGCAGGCGACGTCTCCGAATTTCCTGCTTTCTGCGTAGAAACATCATCCATCCAGGCCTTCCATTGGACATCGGTGGCAGCCTCCTCTGACTTCACCTCGGAATCAGTCCCTTCAATACTGTCATCGTCACCATCTTCAATTTCCTCATCTTCGCTCTTCGCTTCGGTTTCCAATTCATAGGCCTCCGAACGCTCTACCAATCCACGGTAGTAGTCTACGAGGGTTTCGGGGTTTGGGACAATCTTCCAATCCACACGGTAGAGAAAGTCTAGTTCAAGCATCCCAAGTTCTGCCAACTTGATACCCCCAACTCGCGCATATGTAGCATTGTTCCAGAAAGAATCCGAAAGCCCTTTCGCTGCTACTGTGGCAGCTGTGATCAAGAAGCGATGTATTGTAAGTGTTGTGACGGTGAATGCGGGGTATAGTAAGCACAACCGGTCGATATAGTATACCATTGACAACAGTATCGGAGGAGTAAGCGTAGCATGTTTCGCAAGTCTCTGCAAATAGTCAAGAACAGATATTCCCGGTGGCGTTCTTCAATTTGTGTTAGTCAAGTCCATCCCAGGAGGGAAATTTCTGCAGCTTACCTTGAATGAAAACGTGTTAGTACCCCACTTCGAAGGGGCAGGCCATCATTCGTCTGAATCAGCTCCGATATCATATTTGCGATGAGAATCACAATGTCCTCCGCTTCGCATAATTCATACTTGAGAGGTAGGGTTTTGACTTGTGTTTTGGGCGGCCGCACACGCTTTGGAGGGCTTTGCTGCCTGTCAGCGCCACTTGAAGATGGATCATTCGACGGGGACGAGCGTCTTTTAGTGCTGGGAGATAATGCCTGCAGCAATGGCTTCGCAGGTTCGATATGCCCAGCAACAGGAGCAACTGTGGGAGAAGCTGTTGTTGCTTGCGCAACTTTTGGCTCCTCAAGCTCAGCGCCAACTCGCCCGGCAGGAGCTGGGGCACTCTTCACAACATTCATTTCTGGACTCGACCACTGTGTACTAGCGTCGACATATCGTACCCGGCTTGGAGGAGTTTTCTGGACAAGTCCGTGAAGCTGTGTTTGCGACCTGGACTTGGAATTTCTTCGCGACAGGGGAGAAGTCGGGACCGACGCAGGCGCATAGTGAAAAGTCGGAGAAGTTGCTGGAGAACGGGACAACGACTTCAGCATGGTCTCAAAGATGGACTCATGGTCAGAACTCCCTATGAAGCCCCAGGGAAAGATGCCCGAGAGTGGGGTGGTGGAATGGGAATATAGACAATTCGGTCTGGTTCCCAAATGTAGATTGATATAATGCGGTGATGTGGGCGAATCCGTACCCACGTGGTGTTGCAATGGATCGCAGCTTTCCAAGGTTCGCTTTCGGTTTACAAAGCTCTGGGCTTCTGGGGACTTTTTCAGCACCTGACTAGTACGGGATTTGCGCGATTGCGCGAGGCTCAGGTTCAGGCTCCACGGTGATGAAATTTTCTTGGTTGAGGGGCCAAATCGCAGGTTTGTTGAACAGAGTTTTGATGCGGAGAAATTGCGGGAGCAGGATGTACCTAGTTGCAGGTGGTAGCGGGTAGAAAAGAAAGAAGAGACAGGAACAGGTAGACGAGGAGCAGGACGAGGAGAGCGGCTTTACGAGTCGCATTCGCCAAGAGGAGCGTAGCGTGGAAAAGAACAGAATCTATTTCGCCCAGCTGGTGAGTGAGAATCAAGCACCCAACATGGCGCATAGAACTACATTTAGGTGTGATTTCTTTGCCAATCCAAAGTGGTGTTCGGGGTGTTGCGCCCCTCATCGGGCTGCCCACTGCCCAGAGGCGCGTGCCAAGCATGACGGACAAGGCTGAGAACGCTTTGAGCGCTTTGAGACGGGGATACGCTTTCGAAGAGCCGAGGAAAGGCTGTCGGGGATAGCATGGCACCATGGCTAATATAGTCTCCAGCGACTATTCATCGCAACCATCAACACCGTCACTTAGTCCGCATTCGGCACCCCTGAAGACGACAACATTCACCACCGCGTCATTCCGTTGCTCACATTGATACCCTCGATAGCGAATTGCGTATTTAAAGCCTGGCGCGACCGTTTCAATCCAATTAATTCTCTACCATCTGGCTCTTTGACGAATCCGGAAGCACTTGGGGACCGTTGCCACCCCGATCCTTCGCAACCCTCACTCTCCAACATCTCCATTCCGTGATGGCGCAAAAGACCTGGCTCTCACAGATTCGCAATGCCAGAACCCCCGCAGAACAAATAAGCGCGCTGAGGGCATTGAAGAACGAAATCGTTGGACATCCATTAAAGAAAGAAACTGCAGTGGCTTTGGGAGTACTGGAACCTATAGTGCGATTGGCCACAAGCAAGACAAGCACCAGAAACGATGGAAAGGCTCACGACCATAGCTTTGCTTCCAAGCCTGCGACTGAGGAGGAAACAGTGCGGTTACAGGGGCTGCAAATAATAGCCAGCGTTGCGCAAGGTACGAAATAGCCGTCTTTGAACTCCCGAAATGGCATGATATATGGCTAACGATAGTGTAAGGGGGCCCTTCTTTTCTTCCACCTTTGAATTCCGCCTCTGCTCTAACGGCTATTCTCTCGAATTTATGTCCTTCGAGTAATCCGGGACAATTAGTACTGGCATCACTACGCGCCCTGTCAAATATAGCAGATTCATCGGCGCTAGCATCCAACATATACACATTGAACATAGCTGCCATTGCAGAAGGGCTTTTTGCTCGCCAGCATATCACTCTCTTGGCCCAAATTTTGTCGCAAAATTCTACCTCCTCGATAGTCCAATGTCAAATAAACGAAGCAGCCTCTTTGATCGGGAAAATATGCCGGGAGGAACGCCACCAACAAGTACTTGCCACGTCGGGTGTCCTTGATGCTCTCGCTACTAGACTAGCTGGCTTCGTTGTGGCCCAGGGTTTGGTTATACCTGGCGCAGATATCTTGGCTCAGAGAGATGGCCTAAAGGAGTATTTTCCTACTGCTGCTCCTCCGAATGTGGGTCTGGCGGTAGTACTCGAAGCAATCTCTACCATCATCGCCAATTCAAAATTCAGAGCGTCACAGCTTTTGTACTCTCCATCTATTCTTGCCATATTCCCTGTTTCCCAGTCAGAGTTTGTTGCTTCCCAGCATGCACGAGCGGCTTGGAATGCGTTTAACGCGGCCGGATTGAGTGGTCGCCAAAGTCAATTAAATGCTGTCGACTACCTTTTACCCTACGTACCTTTTCAGCAACTCAAAACTGCCAACTCTCCTCCTTCGGCGTTCCCACCATTGGGAACATCTAGTTCAAGAGAGCAATTGGCACCAAGCGGACGGTCTGGGACATCAAAATTCAATGGCATTCTTCCTGGTTGGGGAGACTCGAGTGCGTTAGAATCTGCAACTACAGTTCCAGATATCCCGGCTCCACCATCTGAGGAACCCGAAAGCCCATTGGTTCCATACCTTATTTTCATTCTCCGATCACGAGGCGGCATAGAACGTCTCATGGCCGCCTCAGTCCTTGCGGTCCTATATCGAGCAGGTCTTACGAACAAAAGCAGAGAAAATTACATTGGTCTCCTGGTGATACCTCTCCTGGTGCAGATGCTTGACGATCCTCCAAGGCCATCCAAAGGGAGGGACGCACTTGCTGACGATGAAGCACGAGCTCTTGACTGGGCAGTCAAAGAACGCGCACCAGCGGTTCTCTCGATGCTTATCACCGACAGTGAATCCCTCCAAAAGGCTGCTTACGATGCACAAGTAGTTGATAAACTTGCCAAGCTTCTCAAAGTCGCATACGATCCTGTCCCAGAAACGCCTGATATACATGCATGGTCTCCACATGCCGACGAGCCATTAGATCCCGAACAAGATTCAATAAAGCTAGGTCATCGAGGCCAATCCCCCCTACTTGTCCACAATATTAAGATCAGGGAAAGTACTTTGAAGGCTATTGCTACTCTGGTGCCATTCAAGGACGAATATCGGAAATCAATTGTAGATAAAGGTATCCTTCCTTACATAGTTGAATCGATGAATTCTACGCCTAGGAAGCCTTCTTCCAAAGTTTCCGAAACTGGCGACAAGGCCCCAATCAACTCTATTGAGACCGACGCCACGGAAGCTTATGGGATCAATACTATGGGTGTCCTTATTGCTGCTTCCGGTGCTGTTCGTGCACTAGCTCGATCGGTGGGTATCCTCAGAACCACACTGATCGATAGTGGTGTTGCAATGCCCGTATTTCGCCTTCTTCAACATCCTGATGTCGAAGTTCAAATTGCAGCTACTGCGGCTGTTTGCAATCTAGTGACTGATGTCAGCCCAATGCGCGACGTAAGTCATACAGATTCTCTTCGATGCCGACAAAGCTAACCGGGATGTATAGGTGATATCAGAAGCAGGTGTTGTAAAAATACTGTGCCAACATGCGCGCTCTGGAAACGCAAAATTACGGCTAAATGCACTCTGGGCTCTAAAGCATTTTGTGCATTCTGTCAACAACGATACAAAACGCTCCTGTTTAGACGAGCTTGGGCAAGGCTGGCTCGTACAGCTTATCTGTGATGATAAAGAAGACGAAGCGCTACTTTCTTCAAGAGCGAAAGGAGAAGGTATAAGTAGTTCGGAATCATATCATGAGATAGATGAAGACGTTGAGATGGATCAGTTTGACGACAACGCGAATCCCGCTTTAGCGACATCCTTTGGTCGCTCAAATATTTCCCGGCCTAGCAGTAGTCGAAGCAAATCTATCCAACAAGCCGAGCTGCGCCTCGCAGCTCTACGAGACGCCGAAACAAATCCAGCAAAGAGAGCCCGAAAAGACGACATTGCAGTGCAAGAACAAGGTCTCGACTTCATACGAAACCTTATTGGCGGTGCTGGCAATGGAGGTAACAAGGAAACGACCGAAATGATTGATTTTCTATTCAACGAGCTCGGTCAAGACCGAGTCTTCGAAATCCTCGCATCGAAACTCCGCCCAAAAATCATTAATGGCTTCAACAAGCGCAACTCCTCATCTTCCAACACCGAAACCCGCGTCATCCCCCCGCAATCCGAGATCATCGTGGCCGTGGCCTACATCCTTGTGCACATGGCTGCCTCCGTCCCTCGGCACCGACAACTCGTCATCTCCCAAACGGAACTTCTCAAATTACTTGTTCCGCAGTTCAATCATAACACGGTGGAAGTGAGGCTAGCGCTCTGCTTTTTGGTTACGAATCTTACCTGGATGGATAACCCGAATGATGCACAGGCGTGCGCGCAGAGGGCGAGTGAGTTGAAGAAGTTGGGGTTTCTGGGGAAACTGGAGATGTTGGAGGTGGATGGAGAATTGAATGTTAGGGAGAGGGCGAAGAGTGCTATGTGGCAAATGAAACATGAATGATGTTTTATAATCCGGGCAGGCGAGGGCAAGCGGGAGGGACTGGGTAATTGGGAAAGAGAGCAGGGAAGGGCGAGGAAAGGAGGTACTTTAAGGATGGTATTTGTAAATTGTGAGGCTGAATGATGAAAATAATAATTATGTCGAGGCGGGTACGTGCGGAAGGACCGTCTGCCTCTTTTGGAGAACCATAACATAGAGAAACAAAAGTTATATACCTGGCTTTATGATATATCCATTGGTTTACTTTCATCCACTTCTCGGTTCCTCTCCTAATCTTCTGTCTGTTCGTTTAGGCCTTATGGGAACGAATAGAACTTGAATATCTCGTGAGCTCTTCTCTTCGTTACCTTCGGGATCAGGATGATAATGTAGGCGATATCTTGAATATATATGATATACCGTACTTTTACTATTCACGAATTCCCCACAACTAACTTTCCCATCGTTTACCCACCAAATCCAACAAAATGCCCAGCTATTCTCCCTAACTTACCCAGCGATTTCGCATTCACACAACTAGGTTACCCTGTTAGAGGCAGATTTTGCCATTTTGATAACCCCCGGATTCCGTATTAAGCGAGAACCAAAGAACGATAATCGGTCTTAAATAATGCGTTAATGTTACCGTACTTTCAATAGTTCTCAAAGTCTACTTACACGTTCTTCTCACAACTAACTTACCCGGCGATAATCCTAGCAAAATGTTATTCTCCCTAGCTTACCCGGCGATCTTACATTTACACAACTAGGTTACCCTGTTGAAGGCAGATTTTGCAATTTTGACAATCCCAGATTTGACATATATATGGTCTCACCTTCACCGGATTAGGAGGGATGCATTGGATCGACCGATTGGTCAATTTTCACTCGATTTGCTTTCGGGAATAGCTTCCGTCTCTATAGCCTCTGGGAGCTTCGTATCATTCAGATACCTAGACGTAAATGACAAAACAAACAAACAAACAAACAATTTGACAATCCCAGACATCCATATTAAGCGAGAATCAAAAAACAACTCTATAGGCGACGCTTTGAATAATGCGTTAGCGTTATCGTACTTTCGATAATTCTCAAAGTCTACTTATATGTTCTTCTTATAGCTAACTTACCCGGCGATATTCCCAGCAAAATGTTATTCTCCCCAACTTACCCGGCGATCCCGCGCCTACACAACTAAGTTACCCTGTTATGGGCAAATTTTAGAATTTTTAGTCAACGCAGTATCATGGTAATTGAGGAGTAGGAAGAATCGAAGAACCTTACTTATACCGTTTGCTTAGAAGTTTCGTTTATCCCGCAGATCCAAACACGTCCCAGTCATCGGTTCTCGCTTTAAATTATTCTTATGACTTTACTTTATCCCATTTCACAAACTCCCACTCACACGTCGCGAACTCAAAACAAGGCTTTGGGTAGGTAAGAATGAATTCTAATCATAACATCCATCTCCCACCACCATACACTATATACCACACTCGCTCTATCTATGCATCCCCCCTTACATAATCCAATGCTCGCTCGCATGCGTGCGTCATTTCCCCATCATAAAAAGCGCTCAACTCGCTATGATAGAAGATGAAAATACCGCACCAAACGCAGAAAACCAAATAAATACCTCACCAAATATGCCTCGCCACATATGCTAAAAAATCATTGCCTCCCATCTATACACCCGCACTCCTCTCGCTCCTTCTCACCCTTCCACTCTGCCCACTCCCTACTTCTCACTCAACGCAATTCTTGCATCTCAATCATCATGCAACCCCCCAACCGTCGCTTCATTCTCACTATCAGGGAATCGGATCGTTCTCTCCGTCGCCAAAAGCGGCGGAGTCCCCGGCGGCGTGCCATGAGCATGCGTACCCGTACTCACAGCGGGTGGACTTCTTATGACAGATCCCCCAATAGCGAAAATTGGTCGGCCATTTGGTATCTCTTGGGAATTTCTTCGCGTTGATACACCAGATTGACCGGATCTGCTCGCGCGACGCCGCTCACGGAGAAAACCCGCAAGACTGGTAGGGCGTGCGCGATTGCCAACGGTGAAGGCTTGATCGCCGACGGAGGATTGGGAGGTGAAGGCCCGGGAGATGGTGCCGGGGAGGAAGAAACCTAGTTTTCCGAGAGGGATGGAGAGGCCGTGGACAACCTTTATGGTTTTTTAGTCACTGCTGCCTGGGCTAAGAGAAAGTATGGGTAGACTTACGATGCTGCAGATTACCAAGAACCAGATGACGACAATCATCACTTCGCTAAGTGTCTTTGCGTCTTCCCGTTGTACACCATCTACAGTAAGTTGTTCAAGGAATTCCAAACTGATGTAAAGATAGAAGATGGCAGAAACTCCGATTGGACCTAACAAATTATTAGGTGTTATTGCAATGTTAAGTGCGATATTAATTTCATACCGAAAAATCCAACGAAAATGGCCTGGCGTCTTCCTTCGATTTGGTGGATAAATTTATGGAATCCAAATACCACAGGTAAGCGTCTATTATTTGTCAGTACCTGTAAACATTGGTGGTTTGACTTACTTACCTGAAGAGAAGAATAAGGATACCTAAGAATATGAGACGATAAAGTGGGATAACACCGTTGTGGAGGAATGACGGCCATGGACAGATAGCACCAAACCAAACAAACACCGAAAGATTGAGTAACATATCGATCGTCGGCTGCAAGGAATCATCCAATGTTTCTAGCCGGAACCAATCGTCCCACGTAAAGGCATTTCCAGCAATAAAGCAAGCGAGGACATCATCACTCCCAATCATACCGCAAGTGCCAATGATGAAGAGCGCAAGGGTAATAGCAAACACCAAGAAACTCTCTCGATCCACGTACTTCCTCTCCTCGGCCCAATGCAGGAGTTCCTTGGCAATCCATCCAACTGTTGCACCGTAAATGACGCTCAGGATAATAGTATAACCCCAGGTTTCCCCAAACCACAGCCTCATAGCCTCACCTGCTCCCCCAACTTGACCCGCACCTCCCTCGCCAGTGTACTTGATCAAATACAGCGCCAAGAATAGAAAAGGGTATCCCAACCCATCATTTGCTCCCGATTCCGCAATGATGATTTTCTGTAGGTCCTTGGGGATATTCTTGTCGGCAAACTTGCCTTTGACGATTCCGTTCGACAAGACTGGATCCGTGGGAGTAACGCAAGCTCCTACAGCCAAGGCATGAACGAATGGCAGATTTGGTACCAGTCCCCATATGATGAGACTGCTAGCGAGCCACATCGTGGTCATGATCGGACCCAGGAGGAGACTGAGAGCCTTCCATTCTTTCTGGAGGTATCTGCTGGGAAGTTGCACGCCAGCTAGAACCAGCTGTACGCCGAGGACCAAACGACTAAAGTATAGAGTGACAGAATCAAGATTTGCTTGGCTTCCAGTGTATTCGAGAGGCCTAACGAAGTTCGTTGCGTTGGGGGAGAAGGCAACGCCCGCCAAGAGGGAAATCACTGGCAAATGGCGGGGTTAGCGCTCTATTCAAGCAATAGGGACTTCTTGGGACAAGACATACGAGCCTCTGAAAGGTAGAATTTCTCCTTGAACAGATACGACACCAATCCGAAGAGGGTGATAAATCCGCCAAGCACCGAGCACTACATCTAAGCATCAACACCACGAAGGGCCAAGACGGTAAGGAGTGGCCGAGTAAGGCAACCTACAACGATGTTGAAATTGGTTACTGATAGAGTAGGCATCTCGTTAACCTACACCGGTATCGTCCTCGCTACTTCGTAGAGGAAGTCGAGGGGGAGAGTATGGAGGAGGTTGTGTTATTGAATCATTTGCAAAGTTCTGTTTCAATATCTGCGTGACAAAGTCCGCCACGATTGCAGCGAGTTTTCAGGGGTGAAGTTGCCAGTGATGGGCCGACCAATTCGATGCGAAAGATTGACAGAGTACGCGTGAATGCAAAGCAAAAAGACTTGGACTTTGGCGACAACGAGGTCGTTAAGTGGGAGTGTAGGAGCTAAGAAGGCAGAACTCGGGCGAGGTCGCGAACGAAACATGCCGATGACGCTTATCGCTGAACCGAAAAAACGTCTGTGAAAGAAAACATACCCCGGACGCCAAGATAAGGGTCAAATCGAATCAAGTCTCGCAAAAACCCCGCGATACCCCTCCTCGCGTGCTTATTCTTCCTACCCGCATCTACTCGTACTACCGCGGCAACACCACCGCACCGTTGGAATCAAAAGACCCTGTAATACAACATACCCTACGCCTTCCATTCGTCCTCTACATTACCTCCTACTATACATCCTACATCCTCCTCCGATAATTTAAAAAATGGCCAGATATCGTATAAGCTTTGATCAATCAATTGATAGCACATTCCGGAATCGGATTGACTTGGTACCTACTGACTTGAAGATTTTGATCACGTACCAAGACCTCGAGAGTAGCGTCACTGGGCGAACTTGGCTTCATCTTGGCCTCATGTCGAAGCCTTTTAAAAGCCTCATCCAATTCTAGGCGTCGAAAGCTTGATATGTAACCGTCGACGTAAACTCAAACAGACCAACAAATAAGACTAGACATGACATGAAGATATATCTACAAAAGTCACGTCAGTAGTTATCACCTATTTACGGCTAGAGTGTTGTATGAATCAATGAGTTCTAGACTGTAATCAAAACCACTTAGTACCTTCACAATGGCCAAGCTTAGAACTGTGACGCCGCGGCCATACTCAACGCTTTCTACTTTCTTCAGCACTGCACATTGAATTGCCCACAAGCAGATGTGTACAATATGGTATCACCACCGCAAAGGCGCCTCTTGGTAAGGGCTAGAGAGGTAATTTTAGTGGTACAGGAAAAGCTCCCAAAGCAAAAGCCCCACGTCAGATGTACTTTAATGTCGGGATACATCAAATAAAGATGATACGTCTCCCAGCCCCAACTTCATTCCCATAGCGCACACAAAGAAGGAGAGCAAGACACATAGCACATCCTAATCCTGACATTTCCTCCCTTTTCATACACTCCCTCCCCTCCTCCTCCCCTTTCTCCGCCTCCATTTTCCTACACTCCCCCCTCCCCTAAATCTCATCCATAAACGCCCCCTGAACGGCCAATCGATCCGCGCCCTCATTCCCAGGGTCCTCATTATGGCCCTTAACCCAGGTCAACTTCGTCTCAGCACCTTTCCCCTCCCTCTCCCGAATACGACTCCGAACCTTCTCCACAATATCGCGATTCTGCACCACTTGTCCGGTAGACGTCTTCCAATCGTTCTTCTCCCACGACTTGTACCACGTCGTCGTGCAATTGATACTGTAGTTGGAATCCGACAGGATCTCGAGGTTCTGGCTGAGAGGTACGAGTTCGAGGGCGCGGAGGATGCCCGTGAGTTCGGCGCGTTGGTTGGTTTGGGGGAGGCCGACGAGGCGCTCGGAGAGGTTTCTATCTTGTGTTAGGGGGTGGTAGAGAAAAGGGGGGGGATGTAAATACCGTTCATCGTCTGCACCAAACCAAACTCCCACCCCAGCTCTCGCGCCCACTCTCCCATTACTCCTCGCGCTCCCATCCGTATACACCTTCAACCAACCCGGCTCCGGCTTTCTCAACTTCGCCTTCTTACTAACCGGCTCCGCCTCTCCATCTGCATCTGGAGGAGTATAATTGCCTGCCATCTTCACAAACTTCTCCGCCTCCGCTTTCGTGGTAAACTTTTTGTATTTCGGCGCCTTGCAATCCTTAATCTGCTCAGCAGCATCCGTCCACTCCGTGTAAACACCAGGAACCTTTCCAACCGCAACACCGTAAAATTTCTTGCCGTCAGTTGTTGGATCGGAGACTACTTTGCCAGCTACGAAGTCCTCGGCGTCTTTGCGGGAGGTAAAGGATTTATCTAGGTAAAAGTCAACAGGTAATTCCAGGCGAGCAAGCCAATCGAATTCTCGAGCTGTAACCAAGTTTCGAAATGGATAAAAGGAAAAAACATACAAGTCGCCCCCCTAAACCCCGTAGTATTCTCCTGACAATCCTTCCAACTCTCATAAACCCCCGGGACCTTACCCGCTCTCACAGCATAGAACTTGGGCGCCGCCGGCTCGCTGATCTTGCGTTTCTTCGTAGCGGGAGGCATCTTGCTTCTCAATCTTAATCTCAATCCCCTAGTCTGTATTCTCAAGCCCTTCGTCCGTAAAGAAGGGCGCTGTCTTGGGAATCTCGTAGACGGGTGCTGAATGCGAAATCGAGGAGTGCGTAGACAAGGACCTTTTATGCGGGATGGAGAAGTGCGTAAATAACAGCGTTGGAGTTTACTTCGCAGAGGTGAAGGAGGAGTGGTGGTTGCTCGATGTGGGGTGTGGATCAAGGTACCGTGGAATCTGCGAGGCTGCGGAACGAACGAGGTTTTATATGCGACCTGTGAAAGAGCTAGCGCCTTCTCGCTCTAAAATGGATCTACATTAGCCCAGATGCTTCCTCTTGTTTCTTCTTGCCCATTCCCCACCCATTCCCCGCCCGTTCCCTCCTCTTTGTTGGGGGGTCCTGCAAACGGCACCCTTCCAATTCCAAACCCCCCACGAAGCTGGAATGGTACTCACAAGGCTGAGACTACTAAAAAACTTCCCGGCACGACGTGATAATCCGCGCGAGCACGGGGCGAAAAGTCAACAAGTGCTACTGAGCACAGAGTGGGCGTTCATGAAGGTAGTATGTGTGACGCAGAAACCCCTGAAATGGGGAAGCTTGCGTGGAGTTTGATGTGAGGGGGTTGAAAGAATTCCAAGGATGTTGGGCGCCGGCCGGAACGCTCTCGGCAGACTAGTGACCATCAATTACTTACAAAATCGATAAACCAAGTGAATACTATTTTCAGGGAACATTCTTGATCACAGTAATTTTTTTTAGACTTCCTAGTGAATACTCATACATTATTTATTTTATTTCGTCATACTTGAAACATGGAGTACGGTAGTAACCAGCATGTCACCCATTTAAGTGGCAGCGAGATGGTTCTGGTACACACAGATCTATTCTATCTCTTCTAGTCCAGGTAGAACTGGTAAGCGATCTCTAATGTACAATTGATGATGTATCGCTCGCCAAATTCATCAAGTTCTGGCATAGAAGCGTTTCTTCTGGGTATCAGCACAAGGTCAAATCTCGCCCCCTTGTACTACTGCGCCAATGCAGCATCATGTCCCCCAGTTCCTTCCTACCAAAATGAAGCAAATGTTGTACAGCCAGACTCCGATAGATTCATCATGCCGCCGTCGCTATGCAAGTCGCCCTCGTATTCCGTGGGCTCTCAAACCAAAAAAACCTCCAAAACGCCATTTTTCGCTGCAAAAAGTAACACCCAACCCAAAATCTTTTTATAAGAACGAACGCTCGCCCGGACAAAATACGGACTACCAAGAAAATCCAAAAAAAGGTTTTCTTGATGTTCATGAAAAGGTGATTACTGCTGAATTATTACACCAATCCTGCTGTATTAAAAAGAGTGACTGAGGTGAGTAGACGGTGGGCGGCTGAATCTGGCGTGCCATACCGATATATTGTCTTGTTGAGACTTCGAGGAGAATGACTTGAAATCTAAAGCCGGAGCGAGTGGAGAGTTTTGTATCGAAAAGATTTGAGCCGCGTCTCAAGCTCAATTGCCCTTGACTGTCTCCCTTTGTGGTTTATAATCCACTAATTCGTCGAACCAGAACTCTTCCTCGTTATATCGGTAGGCATGGAACTCGATGCCGTAAGGTTTGGGCTCGATTGAAAAGAGAAGGCCAAGCGGGACGTCCAAATCCGCAATATCATCTCGCGTAAGATCCATAAAGTATGCCATCAACACACGACACACTGAGCGATGACCCACGATGAGAACATGGTCCTTTATTCTCTCCAATTCACGGACCATGTCTCTAAGTCGGCTGATCACCTGGAGGTAACCCTCGCCACCTACGCCGGGATAGATGTAGTTGAGCTTGTCCTTTGCTCGCTTGGCGTACTCTTCTGGGAATTTTTCCTGGATAGACTGGTAAGTCATTCCTTCAAATTTTCCGGCATGAATCTCGTTGAGCATTTCCCAATTTTTGACGTCGTAGTTCTCATCGTCTTCGAAATCTTGAGCGGTTTGGATACTTCTCGACAACATTGATGTCCAAACGCAAAAGTTCTTCGATTCCAAATCGCCGAGGAGCTCGGGATAAGGAGGCGTGCGATCTCCGGGTTTGGGATATTCGTGTGCTGCCATGATTCGGTTCTTTTGATCCACTTCCCACTCCGTACGCTTCTTGCTTACGAAATTGTACAGAACTGTGCCATAATTGCGACCCTCGACAGTAAGTTCCGAATCACCCCCCAATTTACCGACGGCGTTGTCCATAGAAGAACCATGGCGCGTGATCCAAATTTGTCTCGGTGACAGGTTGAAAGTTGATAGATACGATGCAATGCCGCTAGTCAAGAAGCCTTGGAGCTGGTGATGAACAACTTTGCGGCCCACATCAATCATCTTGATGTACTGCATGTTCTGTTCCTCCTCGTACTGTCCAAGTGGAACATATGCACTTTCGTAAGCCGCCACACGCTTCTTGAAATCGGCAAGTGAACTTTCAGGGTCCTTGTCTCTGTAGTCAGGGCCTCGAAGCTTGAGGCGCATGTTGGCTTCCAAGAGCTGTCTTTTTTAGCAACGTAAACTCTCCATTAGAGATGGTCGTACTAACCTTTTGATCCTCGCAAACACTTTCAATGAAGATGATGCCCAGCTTGGGCTCACGTTTCTTGACATGGTCAAACAGGACTTGCCGACGTTCCACTGTGCTGTTAGTGGCGTCCAAAATACCAACAGAGCCACCCTGATTTAAGAGAAATTCCAAGAGCTCATCTAAAGTTGACATGGCTACTTGATCACGTAACTGAGCAGCTCTTGCGTTCTTCGGATCAAAGAATTTTGCTGACTGATCCATAGTCTCCGCACTCGGAAGCTTCAGATAGTTATTTTGTTCTTCCACCGGATCGATTCCAGAGAGGAGAATGTGGGCCGCTTGTGTAGGAGCATCAATGGTCGCGGCAATTGAGGTCGATGAGCTCACTCGTTCTAGAGATATTGGTGGAGAATTCGGAGGTGATCCAACTGGTCCAGCAGATGTGCCAGCCGCCACACGTCTTCGATTGCCCACATTGAAAATTCGGGTTTCATGCTGCTGCCATGAAAGGTATCTCTGAATCTTCTTGGTAATGTATGACTTTCCTCGCGCTGGCAGACCAACCATAATCACCACCAACTTTGCGCCTACATCTCTTTGTGCAATCTTCCCATCAGGAGAAACTCGAGATCTCGTCATGCCTGGAATATTGAGGGTTGTAGCTGGAGGTCGAACTCTAGGGGTTGCAGTTCCCGAATTTTGCCTAACTGGGTAACTATTTTTTACTTGTAAGCTTGAATTCCTGGATCATGAAGGAATAAACCAATACAAATACAAAAGATGCGCTTGCTGTTTGCACGTCTAGCAAATCATACCCATAGATTGAGTCACCAATTTACAAAGGTAATTGCCCAAAGTTTGCCAAAGTAAATCATTCTACTTACAGTTTTGGACTGCCAGGCGCAGTAGACGGCGCACTTGACAATGGAGTGTCATTCAAGGCATGACCGACGCCATTGTGTAATCCACCCTGGCTGGTACCCATTGCTGCCGCTTGTAAGGCTCGTCCCAAGGAGCTCTTTGGAGGTGCAAGCTGATTGTTCGTAGAAAGCGCGAGGGTTGATTCTGGCTTTAAAAAGTGATGACCCTCTATGTGTACAACCGCGGGATTCGAGGTGGGTGGTGTGACTGCATTGTTGTTCGTGGCCATTCTGGCGATGGACCGATTACTGAGCACAGCTTTTGCAATATCAGAATGTTGGCTTTGTCTCCCTCCCGAGGCTGTGACTCGCAAAAGTTAGCTATGGTGGGACGTGTAGGTTTGTACCCCGTACCCCATTCACAAAACAGGAATTCCGACGCGATATGCAATGTACGGAGTAGTGGGGTGCTTACATGGGACGGTGTTTACTCGTACACACTCGCCATTTCCAATGGCCGAAGGCATGAGAGGCGGCTCAATTGGCCGATGAGCGCGCTCTCTCCGCGACCCAGAATATTTTGAGGATCTGCGCGGTGCTGTTTGAGCCCTGTGCTGTGCTGCAGGAGAATGATTGGATTATGATGCGGAGTCGGAGGTCGGCGCTTGAGGCGTGCAAAGGTGGTGGAGGAGGTGGTGATGGTGGTGGTGGGTGCAGCTAGGCAGCTTCTCGGTGCGCGTGTCTGTTAGTCACAGGTAGTCGTCGTCCAGCACCACCAGCAAGCTACTTGGCGCCTCAACCTCAACAGAGTTGGAGCGTACAGGTAGTGCCGGAGGAAGCGAGAGGAATTCGCGATGATGTGGTGTACAGGATGCGAGTCAGAAAGCGTGTCGGCGCCGAAAGTCTGTATAGGTGACAGCAAGTAGTTGGTCTGGTGGAGGATGGGTGGAAGATGGCCCGGAAAAGTGACGAAATTTTGGTGATGGAACTTGCAAGAAGAGGAACCGTCCAAGTTTTTTTCTTTTCTGCCAGATAGAGTTTGTGAGGTGCAGGCTGTCTGGCGAGAGGCTGAACACAACCAACAGGAACAGATGAACGCCAGGAGGTCCCCTTCTTCAAAGCTGCGATCAAGGCTGCTCGATAGCGGCGGATAAGAAATCGAGGGTCTCCAGGGTCGCCAGGGTCCCCTCTGTGCCGGTATTTGCGTCACTCGGTACCTCTTGGATGGCTTGGCTGTCAGACGGTCCCCAGTGATCTTCTCACATGTGGCGCGCTAGGTCGTGTAGGTGAATTCAGTGGTGCTGTAGATGTCGGAAGTCCTGTCCCCAACTCCTGGCCGACGTGGGCTTCTCTTAAGAACCCATGGTGATGATGACTGAAGAGGAATCGCCTGTCTGGACTGGCCCCCGTTGAGTTTGGAATGACAACAAACAAGCCGTTTCCGAGCCGGGATGGATAGCGATAGCGCCCTACTGGCTTCCACGTTCGCACGTTGCGGAAACGCTGCCAAGCGGGCGGAAGTCGTGGTACTGTACTCGTGAGGAATGCCTGTGCAGTTGCGCGGTGGGATGGAATGGGGATGGGGATGATGGGGACGAGGAGGATCGGGAGAATATGTACAGCAGGAGAAGGCGGCCTAGGGCTACAGTGCAGCAATTACTAGCGCGTCACTAGCCCGCCACTAGCGCACTTGCCGTTTTGCGCTTTCTCTCTTCACTCTCTCCTCTCATTCACTCGCTCCTCCCTCGCTCCTCCCTCACTCATGTGCTGTCTTTCTAGGTGTCTGCTTTCCCCGATAAAGCACCTCCCACCTCCGTTTTGGGGAAGCGCAGATCCAAACAGAGCAGCCTGAACGCACCCATTGAGAATGCATACCGGGTGGTGCGTGGCCCTCTTCTCTCGTCCCATAGGCTCCTCTCTTGGCTGAGTGAGAGCAGGCAGGGCGAGAGAAGGACGTCGTTTGAAAGCAGCACAGCTTCTGCTTCAAGGTCACTTGGCACCCAATTCAAACGAATGAAGAGTCAAGATCCATTTTTGATAAGATTCTCCATCGGTAATTGGGCCAAAGGATCATGGAGAAGAGAAAGTCCGTATTGGAGGAGTACAGTCGACTGTACCGATGTTTCCTTGACAGCCTTGCAAAACAACGAGGCTAGTCGGCAATATAGTATACTACGCCAGTAGCGGACTTCTTCTCTCTCTCTGGAAATCCCGAAGGCTGACCCAACCAAGTCTTACAGACGTATCTAGGTCAAATTATCGGGAGAATTCCGTGCCAAAGGATTGCCCTCATGTCCTAATACAACAGGTCAACAGAGCGACGGTCCTGAGTAGCGCCGGAACTCGGTGTCGCGTGCTCTCGGCGAAGCTGTTTGTGAGGATTGACGAATATTCGTCCCTATTCCGCCAATGCAGCTGGTATGCATGACGTGGGTTTACTGTACCCAAAAATATGTTCGGTCGTTTCGTTTGCTTCTGTGGGGGGCCCGGCTGCTTGCACTCAGGTCAAACAAAACTAGAGAGAAGTTTGGGAGAAAACGAGACACGAAGGCTCTTGGCAGGTCCCCAAATATGGTTATTGGTCTTCGTCTTGCTTGGAATTGATGTTGTCGAATGCGGATCTCCATCTCCAGATATGCCTTATCCATCTCTTCGGCAGAAAAAGTCTGATGCTAGACTAGCAGAGACCAGTCAGACGGACTCGCGTTTGTTCCAACATCCATCCCAGAAGACAAGGCTCAAAAATACTCGGTACGCTTGCCAAAGGTGCGTGGCGGATCTGGGACTTGTGATCCCCGCCTTGGTATTCGTACCTGCAGGAGGCCACGAGTTTGGGGAGATCATCAATCTGCCGGACTCCACCATGATTTGAGAATTGATGGGGAGGCAAAGGAGCTGGAGGAATTGCCGCCAAGTGGTGTCATGAGCAAGGATTCGCCTTTTTGTTGAAAGTTGAGGATGTTTTTCGTTTGTAGATCGGTCAGGTTGGCAAAGTTGCTGAAGCGTACCACGAGATGAAGCGTACCACGAGAAGACCGATTGTCGGACGCAAAGCGTAGCGCTTTTGCTCTTGCATTTCGTCATATTGCGCCGATTCAAAGTAGTTGAAGTCTTCTGATCTCGTCTTGTGATTTTGGGCTTCGTCGGGTTGCTGGGTCGTTGAGTTGTTGTGTGAAGGTTGTGTTGTGGTCTTTGGGTTGACGCGAGCGATGGTGAAATCGGCTCCGACCTTGAGAGGTGCCTTGAGAAAAGAGTCTGCATTAGCGCCGGCCAGAAGCCCTACAGAGCGTAAGGCTACTGGGATTCTTTTCGGTTTTCGTTGGGCTTTATAGCAGCAACCGACAGAGATTATCATGCAAACTTGTTCACAAGTGTAAACAAGCAAGTTTTCAAACTCTTCGCATCGGATGACTGCAACGTATTTCAGAATTATTGGCTTTATCAATCAAAAGGACGTGTAGTAGAGAAAAAGATTCTCTTCCAAGGAAGCATAGCAGTTTAAGTGCCGTCTTAGGAACGCGTCCTTGTTGTCTCTGGAGGAGCAAGATTCAGCTTATTGAATCAAAGCAACAAACATCTATGTGAAGCACAAGAGAGAGATGGCTTTGAGTAGAGAATTTGACGCTTTGTTTTTGACCAGTAATTTTCTTGCCCACTCCTCATTTCTGCTGCAACAACTTCATGACTACACAGCTCTACAACACATCAACTCACCATTGCCCTTGCTGCAGACGCACAACAACATCCTCCAAAAGCCATACTCTTTCCCACGATATCTCTCCTAGCAGCAGTGCTCCATCTCCTCATGCCCCATCGCATTCTTCACGCTACCTCTTTCATTATCAATCCCTCCAAGACCTATCTTCTCTCTTCTAATGAAAGGATGAAGCAAACGGCAATTTTCGAGGATTCTTCGACATTTCCTTCGCCGGCTCAGTGCTCCTCAATCAAGATTTAAAAGGCATTCTCCCAAGCTCTGTCATTCACTAATGACAATACATTATCAGGGACGGGTAGGTAGGTAATACAATTTTTTTCACTCTTTCTGTACTCGCTAGTGTACAGTACTATTCTGGTTTTGATTTGTCTGGTTTATGCTGGGTTTCGGCTCTGGCTGCTGGTAGATTAGGGAAGGTGAAGAAAGGGTTTTCTTGTATGCTTGTTGAGGAATCTGAGGGGGGTATCGCTGGAATTCACTGGACTGGTAAGTAGCTTGAAAGAGTTTCCAATTGGTGTAGCTGTAGCGACTTGGAGGATTCTGAAGTTGTTGGATTCGTAGGACAAATTTATGGATTTTGAATATCACAGATAGACGGTCAAGCCATCACGAACCACGAGAGTGGTACAATTCAATCTCCCTTGGCCCATCCTATCTTCCCAAACTTAAACCCTCTTCCCGATATTTTTCTTCGTCTTCCCTCCTTCACCATCTCCTCATACCACTATCCTCTTAATATCCAATAACCTTCAGCAAACCACTTTCCACCGCCCAAAACAAATACAAGAACAAAATCCCCTTTCTTTTCTTAGGGGATTTTGTTCTTTACATTATGTTCAGTTGCACCTTCTAGTCAAGGAGGAGAGAGTTAAAAGTCTCGGGTTAGAGCTGACTTCCCCTCAATTCCTCCACACCCCCCTTGAATAGCCTTCCTCCTTCCTTCCCGATACCCCATTCTCCCACCCACCCTCCACTCGAGTTTCCAATTAAGGAGAACTGTCAGTCTGGCAGCACTGTATATCGACAAAGTAATAAATCATCCGTAGTAATCATACTACTCTCAGTTAGTTCCGACACTTGTCTCACCACTATTTTTTAGACAGCTAACTTCGTTTTCTTTGGTTCCATAGATTAGGTCCGAGTTCATCATAAGTCGTAGGTCAATCCTCGACTACCAGATCCAATTCGCTATTATAATCTGTGGCCTTTTCTTTGGTGTATTCGGTTTATCCGCGTTTTCACTTTTCATGTCCTCTACTAGCTCGCGAGGACGTGGATATTAAGTATTCTTGCCTACCTACCGTGTAATTCCTAGCAGGGGCAATCTCACGTAGGTAAGAAAAATATTTCATTAACCGGGGATTTCTTTCCGCTATTCTTCAAATAAACCATAGTATATCGTGTTAATTGGTTTAGAGCGCCCCCTCTCTCCCGATTTTGACCTCATCGTGCTAGACCATAAAAGAGAATTGAGGTTAATGGGAGAGTTTCTCCCATGAACAAACCCTCCTGTTTTCTAGGCCTCTATTATTTTGATTTCTATTCTTTTAGATATCCTAGTATATTAAGGTCAAAAACGAGAGAGAGAGGCGCTCTAAACTAATTAATATAGTATTAGTCACGCAGAGAGAAACTACTGCCATGAAACAAAAATAATAATATTTGTTGCGGATTCACTCTAAGGCTGCATCGGGACTAGACTAGCACGTGACTCCAGGGATGCATATAAGCCTACTCTAGCTAGCCACACTCAACCCCTCATTATGATCATGACCACCTATTCCCAACAATATTCTTGTAATAAAGACAACCGATCTTATAGACAAGTAAGATTACCACGGGGTATACTATACAATAAAAGGAATTCCCATTACCCAAGTCCGGGATTCGAAAGCCGGTACGGTAGTACCCATTCAAGACCATCACATCAACCCAGGAAATGATTTGATATCCCAAACACCGCCCAAAAAAGAAGAACTATGATACGACATGCAATGCCAACACCATAGATGCGAAAAGAAGAAGTGGCCTACCACTTCTTATCATCTCTACCCCCATGATGTCCCCCACCATGATGACCACCTCGGTCACCTAGATACACCTCCCCAGAGCCAAATGGCCCACCAGTATGTCTCTCATGTCCCATGCTTGGCCCAGCTTCATACCCATCATGTCCACCCTGATAATTCTGCGGCGGCGGCGGTCCATCCCCCTTCCTCCCCCCGAAAGGCGCAAATCCCCCACCTCTACCACCCCTCCCAAACGGGCCATGATGCCCCCTCCCACATCCACGCCCACCCCGCCCGAACGGTCCAAAACCTCTTCCGCCTCTATCCCTCTCCTCATAAGCTCCCCTCTCCTTCTCATCCCTCCCCTTCGCCATCATCTTCCCAATCAAGCCACCCCCCGTAAAAGCGCCCTCACTCGTATCCCTCGGGTTCTTATAATATTGCGCGGCTGGATCCTCATACATATCCTCTGCCTTGCCTGGTCGTTCCGGTCCATGATAATTCGGATGTTCAATCTTCCCTCCTCTTCTCCCCGAACTACTAGGCGGTTGATTCTGGTGCGGGACATGTTGTTGATAATTCCTCGAATTGCTCCTCGACCGCCCCTCCGGAACAGGACCAGGCGCACCCATCCCCAACAGCCCAATTCCAGTGTGTTGAGGGTCGACGTATCCCATCGCTGGTGCTGGTGCCGGGGCGTGTTCCTCGTACGCAGGTGGCGGACCCCTCGGAGAATCCGGCACGTCTCGCATTTTATTCTAGAAAAAGGAATGGTTAGTTGAGAGCAAGAATTCAAGGGGGGTGAGGGTAAATAACATACATAACTACTTTTTTTCTGGACCTGCTTTCCGACCTTATCAACCATGGCTTCGAGACTGAAGCCCATTGTAGCGATATGAGAATATAAGGAGGGGTAAAATCGTCGACGTAGGTCGTAAACTATTGGAGTATGATCAAGGGGCGAGGTCTCCTAGTCAAGACTAAATGCACACAAACTGGTCCCGGGGGAAGCGAGTCCATATATTGCTCCCCATCGCGGCCATCGCGGCCTTACGCCCAGACCAAACTCAATATCTCGCTTCCTTGCGCAATCCCAATCGCAAAGCCATGATCCGTCGTAACGGGCTTACACTCAGCCTCAAACGCGCACGAAATATCCCGACGTCAAACCGTGCACGTGGCAAAGCTGGGTCCTCCCAACCCAATTCAGAATTTAAGAGTGTTTCCCCCGCATTTAAAAGATTCCAATCTCTTGGATACGGCGGATTGGCGGTAAGTCCGAACAGAAATAGAATCATCTGAAGTGTGAGTGGGGGGCGCGGGATCTCTCGATATGCAACATAGATAGATGCAATGTCCTTTGGATAAGGTATCCTTGTATTCTTCGGCCATGAAAACTTTGGAGGCATGACTTTTATCTTGGTCAAGTGGAGGAGAATCGGACTTGCACGAGGTAAAAGCAGGTGTTGCGAGAAACGTGCTGTAATCGTATCTTGCCAGGGACGGCAGATTGACTTCAAGTCAAAAATCAGAGAAAAGCTTGGAAGACGAGTGAGTGGACACTCAGCAAAGACGGAGAATAGGGAGAAAGTATAATATGATTGTTGTTATATGATGAGCATATTCCTGAGATTGCAGTTTTGATTTTGTTTTTAGAGCAATCATGTTGGTCTTCATTTAAAGATCGCATACCCTCAAAAATCACCACACCAGGCGATATTTGTACGGATGGTTGGTATGTTTTCCGTGATGGCTTTGTAGCATGTTCTCTTTGCTGGACGGTGAGACGGATTGGAATGCCTTCTATACTGCCGCCCACCAAACTCTTGGTAGGTTAGTGGATCGAGCAGTGTGGCATAATGTCGTTGATGCCGGCTAATGGTCCGAGCCATATATTGGTTTGTTTTGTATAATAGATACGGGTATTCTGAGCATCGGTTGTCAATCTGGTGTAGGCGAGCCACCACTTTCGATGATCTGTGACAAAACATCGAGGTGGTCGAAGACGCTTCCATAGACAAAAGACTCCTCCTGAGCATTGTCTTGTAAAGTTGTTCCCCAGACCTGATCGTCCAATATTCCATCGTGGTTTGCAATCCTCAAGGCCCAGTCCATTTTTGGCCACCACTCCCGAGGAAGCAGACCAAAAATGCCGTTGACCTCTCTTTTTGCAACTCCGTCTAACCACCACACATCATCTACCGCCTTGGTAAGAGCAAAGAAACATGCTACAATGACAAGGGCGCGCGGATCTTTCGCTGAAAGTAACTCGACGAAGCGTCGGGACACCGTTGCTGCGAATCCTAGAATCGCTCGCCGTAAGGGATTTTGGAGGGCCCAGTTTAGAAAAGCTACAGCATGCTCGTATCCTTGTCTCGTCTCGAAACTTCCAGCCGGGTCATGGTCTTTGAGCTGCTCGTCAAGGCCATCCAAAAGCGGAGCGAAGAATAATTTTCGCTCCGGGTCGAGATCTAGTGATAGAGCTGGCTGGCTACCAATTATTGGAAACACGCGATCGCTATCTCTCAAAAATTTCCAACTAGCCATCACAACCGTTTTAACTCCCTGGAAAGAGTGGAACCATGCCAATGGCAGAGTATAGCGGTTTTCCAAATCTTCATCAAAGCTTCTCGATGCTGACGCCTGAAATGCAATCAATGCTGATGTTGAAAATAGCGCCTCGGCGTTAAATTTTTTCACGCCATCATTTAGCAAGGTGGAATATTGGGCCAGGGCGGAAGCCATATAGCCGTGTGAAGCCCGGACCAAAGTATTGTCGAGAGGTGTGTACGAGCGAAGATGTAGTGCGGAAACGGCCAATATCGCATCCATGAGATATTGCGAGTCGTATGCTATGGTGGGAATATGCGTCTGCCATGCATCGTTCACCGCTGTGATGTCTGAAAGGGTCTGCGAGGTTTCTATGGGGCAACAAGGTCAGCTATGCCTGCAAGCTCCTCCAATTGATGGTAATCCATCGTCATGAGAAACGGGACTCACTGGTGGTGAAGTGATGCATCAACTTCAGTTCGAGCAATCGAGAGCTAGCAGGATCGATGTTACCGCGGATGAGGGTTCCTGGGTTTCGGCAGAGGGGGAACGTATGGCTACTGCGGGACGCGGGCGTTGAGGCGGTCGAGGCACTGGAGCCGCTGTTGATGCGCTTCTGGGGCGGTGGGAGAAGACTTGTGCTTGAGCTTGCACCTGGAGTGCTCGCCGCAGGAGTAATCGGGGTCGACGGCTCGGAGGTCAGAGGAAGTCCTTCAAAGTCGCAGGAGACGCCATGCTTCGTGCAGTTTCCGCAGACGGGATGTATCTCGTCACACTGTAGCACCTGAATTAGCACTGTTTGCCCAGTATGGAGTACGCAAAGGGCCCTTTGGGCAAATTGATAGCTAGCAGGCAGCTATCATCACTCTCGCGCAAGGTGGTTTGTGGAATTCAAATACGGAGTGTGCACATGCCTTTATTTTCCGCAGCTTACAGCGCTGGCAGCCCGCCTTGGATTTCTTGTGACTCCGGCGTGGTCGAGAGGACATCTTGTCGCCACGAAGGAATCAGAGGACAAGAGGTCTCGAGGGGTGCGGACATGATCTGTCTTAATTGCTTTTGTTGACTCGGCGATGTTTTGACTGGAGGTAGTGGAGGTGCTGGACTAGGTAGAAAAGGGTTGCGCTCGGATGTCGGACATTTTGGCAACGTTTCTCCCGGATTTCATGCACCAGAACCGGCTCCCATCCGGGGAACTCTAGAGAAGGGCCTGGGCCACAGAAGGAAGCCGAAGAGTGCTTCCCCATATTTCCGACATTTTAAGGAGATTGTCTTGCCCTATGAATTGTGATTCGGGAATGAGTAGACCCCGGGAATGAGTACGAGTATATCTTCATAAGTTCATATCATCATATGCACACTCTTTCTGCTGATGCGATGATTTAGTCACAATCGACTCATGAGTTCTACAGCCCTACCCGTAAGCTTTTGATGCACGGAGCTCTATTCCCCAGCTTACAAAAGCAGAAGCGTACTCGAAGGACGTAGGTGGAACCTAAACATGCCACATATGAGGTGTGAGACTAAAACCCGTCTACAGTTCTTGCCCGAATGAACTGATTGAAGGGAATTCATAGGATAGTAACCCCCCGGCTTTTAAGAAGGTATCATTTCCATTTGTCAACGGTCAGAGGTGTACCGCATTAGTTGGTTCAGAGCGCCCCCCTCCCCCGTTTTTGACTTTATTCTATCAATCAATTACAGAGAATTGAGATCAAAATAACAGAGGCTTCAAAAAACGGGAGAAGCTCGTTCGTGGGAGAATCTCTCCCGTTAACGTCAATTCTCTGTAATAAACTGATATAATGAAGTCAAAAACGGGAGAGGGGGGGCGCTCTGAACTAATTAACGCGGGTAGTTTTTGACATCTAATGAAATGAAGAGAGATGTAATTTACATGGCTTTAGGTCATCCAATCGGACGCATATGCTTTAAAGGGAGTAAGCTCACAAGCCCCAGGGACTCGCTATGCTGGAGAAAGAGAGGAAAGACGAAGATATAATACTCCGGCCAGTCTCAAGATGAACACACATCCTACCTTCGCTATGCTGCAGTTCTTCAACCTCCACCGCCGCGGTACCAACTGAGTGTTTATATGCTTTTTGACATGTGGAATAAATGGGGGCCAGCCCCATAGCTTGCTGCGCTCGAGAAAAAGAGGATACCGTAATGAAGTTGTACAGCAGATGGGGATATACCGGTAGTCCTATCAGAGCGCAGCGAACTAGGCCTCTACGGCAGTGGCCTCCGGAGGACCAGCGGAGCGTCACTACGAATCGATATTCGAGAGTTCTCTTCCATGTCTGCAGCTCTTTGGCACTTGCGTTGGAGAAAATGCGGAGCTATTCTTGCATGTTTTATTCCACGGCGAAAGAGGAGGAGAAACCCTTGAATTTTGGTTTAACGGCTTGATCGAGTAACTACTCTGCACGTTGCTTCAACTTGGAGTCTCTGACGGAAAAATAAAGGTACAATTCGGCTGGTAGCTGCTTCACAAGCGTGACAAGTTGATGTGCCGCCGTTTAGCGAGGGTGATTGGTCATCATTCACTTGTTGTGGGCCTTACAAATCAGTCGCTTGCCTCCACCTCCCTCTTTTCAACTTCGCATTCCCAGGAAGGACCTGACAAAGGGCCAACGATGGCGTGCTTATTACGATATATCGACGAGAAGCGATGCAAAGCGACGATTGAACGGCGCCACACTAGAAGTGTTAGCAATCAATGGGAGGGTGACTGCTTCTAGAAGGTTACTGCTGGCTTAGCATAAAGGCTCGAGTTTGTCGATATATTGCACCCATTCGTCATTTCTCTATTTAAATCCAGCCCCTTCCGCCTTCGATCTTCATTTTTCTGCCTCATTTCCACTTCAGATTCCTTTTCCCTTCCACCGGATTTTCTCCCTCAGGACCTAAGTTGGCCCGTCGGCGGCTGAACCCGGGCCTTATTACACACAGCTTTCTTTTTCCGGGGTACAAAAATTGTAGAAAATCCCTTGATCCCCTCGAAACTTCCACCCCGCATTTCCCCTCTACTTTTTGTCCCTCCAAAAGAATTCGGAGATTCAAACTTCAGTACCACACCACCAGTTCTCAGAATACATTCAAGATGACGCAAACAGACAACGCCATCGATACGCCACCTCGTGCGCCCTCCCCAGTTCACCGTTTTGGCACGTTGGCAGTCCACGCCGGCTCCCCTCACGACCCCTCCACCGGTGCTGTCATCGAACCCATCTCACTCAGCACCACCTTCGCCCAGACAGCTGTCGGCAAGCCAGTAGGCATCTACGAATACAGCCGCTCGTCGAACCCCAATCGCGACAACTTTGAGAAAGCTGTCGCAGCAATTGAGCATGCCAAATATGCCCTTGCATTCTCCTCTGGCTCTGCGACAACCGCCATCATTCTGCAGTCGCTGGCCCAAGGAAGCCATGTCATCAGTGTAAGCGACGTGTACGGAGGAACCCACAGATATTTCACCCAAGTTGCCAAAGCACATGGTGTCAAGGTTACCTTTACTCCAGAAATCGAAGTAGACATCCGCGACCATATTACTCCAGAAACAAAGTTGGTCTGGATCGAGTCTCCTTCCAACCCAACTCTACGATTGGTGGACATCCGTGCTGTGGTTTCACAGGCCCATGAACATGGAATTATGGTTGTCGTCGACAACACATTCCTGAGCCCATATGTTCAGAACCCTCTGGATCATGGAGCTGATATTGTGGTTCACTCGGTCACCAAGTATATCAACGGACACTCCGATGTAGTCATGGGTGTGGCCGCTTTCAACTCGGAGGTATTGAAGCAAAAGTTGAGCTTCTTACAAAACGCTATTGGAGCTGTTCCTTCCGCCTTTGACAGCTGGTTGGCACATAGAGGTCTGAAGACACTACACTTGAGAGCAAGAGAGGCGACAGTGAATGCGACAGCCATCGCCAAAGACCTCGAGGCCTCGCCAAATGTTATTTCTGTCAACTACCCAGGTCTCGATTCTCATCCTCATCGCCAGATCGCAATCAAGCAGCACCGAAATGGCATGGGCGGTGGCATGCTCTCCTTCCGTATCAAGGGCGGCCACGCAGCAGCTGAGCGCTTCTGCCAAGCTACAAGTCTCTTTACCCTAGCTGAGAGTTTGGGAGGAATCGAGTCTCTTGTCGAGGTCCCTAGCAGCATGACCCACGCTGGTATCCCCAAGGAACAGCGCGAGGCCGTTGGTGTATTTGATGATCTTGTCCGTGTCAGTTGCGGTATTGAAGACGCCGAGGATTTGAAGGCAGATGTCCTCCAGGCTCTCGAGTACGCCGTTGTTGGACCAAAGATCACCAATGGTATCAATGGTCACACCAACGGTGTCTCTGCTTAGATACTGGCACAGATACACGAAATCTCTTTTGTCTAAGCATTGCCAGGCGTTGGGAAAGAATACCAGTACTCTTAACAAAGAGAAACCATTCATCGAGACTGCGGGTTTATCTTGCGTTTTGCCTTTTTTTGCATAGAATCTTGGAAAACGACACATGTTCTGGAGGGTTGTACTGGATCACATTGAGTATATTAGATTCGATCGCACTGGGTTGGATACCGCCGATCACATGGTTTACATAGACAGAAGTCTAGAATCGCAAATAGAAAAGCTTTCACCGAATATATTCGTGCCATCTTCCTTCTCCTCCAAAAAAAAACCCCCTTTCTCTTCTAAGCAATAAAATAATATATGTTCAAGAAATTTACCGTCATCCCTCCCTCACAAATCATTTTCACTCTCCACCTCCACCTCCCTCCTCCCCAAAATCGGACTCGAACTCGAACAAGCCTCACTCCCGCTCTCCTCGCCCGACTCGCCATGAATCAACGTCTTACTCTCCCACTCATCACCTCTTTCTCTCTGCCTCCTCTCCTTCTTCTCCTTCTTCTTCTCCGGTAGCGTCACCACCTTGACCGGATACTTGCGTTCCCATGGCGGGATGATGCGCAGCTCTTTATCGTCTTGGAATTTCTCGGCTGCACAGATGGGTAGGATGGATATAGAGGGCGTTATGATGCTAGCGCTTTTTAGGAATGGATGTGTCGTTGGGGTTATTGTTGGGTTAGGGTTTGAGGTTGGGGGAGAGGTGGAGGTTGGGTTGGGGAGTTGCCATGGTGGGATGATGGTTGAATGCGCTGCGTTTTCTTCGTCTGCTAGCGCATTATATGTTGGGTTTCGACGGCGTTGGAGGAATTTATACAGCAGTATCGAGAATAGAAGGAGTAGTGGTAGGGTGGGCACTATAACCGTGCGTGCGATGGCTAGGGCCGAGGGGGGATTTGTGGTGGCCTGTCAGTGGTATGTTAGTCCTCTTCGCCACTTGAGTTGGAGGTGATGGGCTGGTTACCATGATGGATGGGATATCGAGTCCTACGATGGACTCTGAAAATGAGAGGACAGCGAGGTTGAAATCATTCCCGGCGTTTCGTTATCGGTGGGCGGCCGGTGGAATAAGTCGTATAATAGAGTTGCCCGAGGCGAAAGTGCTGGCAACGATCTTACTCCCTTTCAATGCATAGGCGATTCAAAAACTTTAAATCATTCTCCTCACAGCATGGTGAACAAACTCGTAAAAGGCTCGGAAACAAAAGCTGGGGAAGAAGGCCGTGGCTATATGCTGTCCTCTCTGCCTCCCCATGTCTCGTGTTTCTGGGGGTATATTCGGTACGCATGTCAGATCTCACTTTCTACATGGAAAATGTCCTGTAGAGGAAACGACTCAAAGGGGGAATGATGTTTCGTTTCCGCCGTTTCAGAATGTGTTTTGACCTCGGATCCCAAGGGCTTGTTTTTTTTGTAAGATACGGGGAAACAGATGGTCTGTGCGTGCGGCACGCATAAGGGGGAGGTGGGAGGTAATGGGTTGTTAAGCGAGAGATTCCTATTTGGGAGGTTTGTTTGAAACGAGGGATTGGGGATGGGGATAGGGGCGTTGTTTGGTTGATAGAAGGGGGGGTTCTGGGAGGGCGATGACTGAACACCTGTACGTGGTGCCCTCTACGAACCTGGAATTGCAATATTATTCCAGAGCCTAGATTCAGTCGGCGATTCGTCGCATC
>QYAP01000545.1:1839-33652 GCA_003988905.1 Hymenotorrendiella dingleyae
CAAAGCTTCTCCCTTAAGCTCATGACGTAGCTAGCCTAACCGACCACCTTGCATCACCGAACATCACCTGACCTCTGATCTACACTGAATTCCAACAAAAAAAGAAATAAAAATAGTTTTAATACTTTTATTAAATAAGCTTTAATAACTTTAAAATAATAATATTAAAAGCTAATTTCGTTAAAACGAATAAATTTAAAAATAAATTAATAATATATATATTCTTTATTTATTAATAATTAAATTTGAAATTATTAATATTATTATAATAAAGTTTTATAAAAGGTATAATTAATAATAATTAAAAAGTATCTTTTAACCGATTATTAATCTATTATTAAATAAACGAAAATTATAAAATAAACGAAATTTTTATATATATATAATTTTATAAATTATAATTTAATAATTATTATTTAAATTATATTTAATCGTTTAAAATAATATTTATTTAAATCTTAAATATTATATTTTTTAATAATATAATTAAATTAATATTATTATAAATATAATTCGATAATTAAATTTATTTTAAATATAAGATATAAAACTATTAAATAATTAAATCGAAGTTTCTAATAAATATTATTAATATTTTTAATATAAGAATATCGTTTAATTAAGGTTTTATTTTATTTATTTTATTAGTTTTAATATTAAAAGGATTTATATTTTATATATTATATTCGATTAATAAATATTTTAAATTTTAATATTATTATTAAAATTTATTTTTATTTTATTTTTTTAATCTTAAGAATTTTATAAGGAAATCGATTTATTTAGGAAAATTATATATAAATTTAGAAACTTTTCTTTTTATAAAAATAAATATAAATTAATTAAAGAAAAAATTCGATTTAAATACTTTTTATATAAATTAATATTATAATAATAATTATTTAATATATATATAATAATTAATTTATATATAAATAATAATTTTATTATATTTTCGTTTTATTTAAAGAGTTTTATTATTAAGTATTCTTTTTAGAATAATTATTTTTATCTTTTTTTTCTTTTTTTCCTTTATTTTCTTTTTCTCTTTTTTATCTTCTTATTAACGGATAAAATTATATAAAATATAAAACGCTAAAATTAAATGAATTTAAATATTAATTAAATACTTATTTTAATATATTAAGATTTTAAATTTATATTTAATTATTCTAAAAGTTCTTTCAATAATATTCTTTAAAGAAATATAATATAAATTAAAGATTTTTTTTATATTTTATAAATATTAATTTATAAGCTTTTATTCTTTTAAATAATAATATATCGATTAATATAATATTATAATAAACTTAGAATTTCTATATTTTATATCTTTTAATTAAAATTTTCTTTTAAGAATATTAAATTAATATATAATTTAAATATTCGATAATATTCTTTTATTATATATAAACCCTTTTTAATTGTTGGAAGTTGGGTCACGTGGTCGGGTTTCACCTGCGTGCTAGGCTCGTGCTAGCGTGTGGTCTGTGCTCCTGCGGGGTATAATAGCCCTCGTAGAGCTTTCATAGCCTTCCCCTCTTTAGTCGCAATACAACCATCAAAACCACTCGCAACATAGTAGCAATTACCTCAGAA
Source organism: Hymenotorrendiella dingleyae (assembly GCA_003988905.1). Classification (NCBI taxonomy): domain Eukaryota; kingdom Fungi; phylum Ascomycota; class Leotiomycetes; order Helotiales; family Helotiaceae; genus Hymenotorrendiella; species Hymenotorrendiella dingleyae. Next base: position 3,439 of record QYAP01000545.1, read on the forward strand.
TCGATCCCTGGTCCTCAATTACGAGTTCCTTCGCGGCTCTCCTCCTCGCTCTATTAAGAGGGATTAATCAGTCATCTTCAAATCGACATATACACGACACCACCTCTTAACTCCTTACCTTCAATTAAAAGCCCTACGTCACAAACGACTCCAAGCACCTCAAAACCTCTTCGAAAAACAATCGCGCTTCCGTAACACTCAAGTCAACGTCATATACCAACTCCTCAAACCACTTTCAAAGCTCTACATCGCACGACTTTAAGCTCCTCAAAACCTCTACTTTCAAGCTCTTTAACTCTTTCGCGCTTCCGCAATACTCAACTCATTCACCTCATTCAAGTCATTCCGACTCCTCAAAATCTCTACGTCGCAAACTCCCTCGCGCTTCCACCTCATTCACCTCTTTCGAACACTTCTCGATAATAGAACAACACTTCAAGTTTAGGGTTCAAGGATTTGACTCTTGATTTAAGGGTCTTTCCTCTCTTCTTCTACATTAGTTTTTACAAGGATAAAAATAGATCTTATACACAACACGGCACATTCGAATAGGAATTGATATTGGTTTACGGTTCGACTCTCCCGATTTTTCAGCACAAAAGCTCTTACCGGCATAAGACTCTTACCTCTTTTGACTCTCCCTCGACAAACACTTTAATTCTCTCTTTTCTACGGATCAAATATTCTTACAACAATACACATATTTTGACTCTCTTGGTATTTACGAGTCAACTTAGAACACTCCTAGAGGAATAAGAGTTATGGATATTAATTTAACTCTCCTTACATTCAAAGGTTCAACTCTCATTTAATATAAATGAAACTCTCAGTCAGAAATAAGGGCCATTCAGATTATAAAACCTCAATTAGATGTAATTTACTGGATTTCATAGCCCCAATTAATTATACTCTTTTAAAATAATAAAATAAGAATTTAATTCCTCTTTTAAAAGAGATGATTATTTTTAATTCCTCTTTTGAGAGGGACGTTTAATTGCTTTCTCTCTCTCTTTTCAAAGAGATTAGAATATTAATATTAATTACTTTCTTTATAAGAAATTGATATAAATTAATATAATTATTAATTTAATTCTTTAAAATATTTCCTTTTTAAAGGGATTATATATTTACTTTATTTTACTTATAAGTATACCTTAAAGAGGGATATTAGAAGTTAAATTATATAATCGGGTTATATTTATATATTAGGGTTATATTAACGTATAGTTTATACTCTTATAAGGTATAATAGCCCTTATAAAGCTTTCGTAATCTTCTTCTTTTTAATCGTAATATAATTATTACAATTATTCGTAATATTAATTAATAAAAATAAATAAGAAATATATATTGAAATTATATATTATAAGTATATTTTATAAGAGTATATTTTTTTTATTTTAATAATATATTTAATCTTTTATCAAAATAAAAGTATTAATATAAATATTCTTTAAAATATTTAAATAATTATTAAATTATAAAATATATTTCTTATTATTTATAATTCGAGAAATAAAAAGGGTATTAATAATAAGAAATATTATTATATTTTTATAAAGAATTAAAAGAGTATTTAATATATTATAAAAAGATTGTTACCGGTCCAGGGTGAATAGGGTTAGGTTCGTACGCTTGAACGCGGCTCCGCCGCTCGGGCTAGCGTCCTGATGGCGCCTGGTCCGTGCGTAACGGAGAGAACCTTCCTTTCTTCCTTAGCTTTGTATTTTCGGAAATACGACCTTTTAGTAAACGCCTCAGGGCTCCTCTTACTAAACCGTGACAAAGATTTAGAATATTAATTTAAATCTAAATTATAAATATATATATATATTTAAAAATGCTTTTTTTTAAATATAAGAACTGTTTTTATATATTTCGATTAAATATATATTTATTAATAATATAAAGAAAAATAATTATTTTCTTTTTTATCGATATAAAATAAATCGATTTAATAGATATAAGAAAATAATATAATCTTTTAATTAAACTTTTATATTTTATTAATTAATCTCTTAATTTATAAAAAGTTTTTAAAGTTATATAAAGAATCTTATAAATATAACGAAAATATATATTTTATAATAATTTTATTATATATTTAATATTAAGAATATTAATTTATATATAATAATAAACTTTTATGTTGCGGATTCACTCTAAGGCTGCATCGGGACTAGACTAGCACGTGACTCCAGGGATGCATATAAGCCTACTCTAGCTAGCCACACTCAACTCTTTCTGGTCCCCTCATTATGATCATGACCACCTATTCCCAACATTTTATATCTTTTTTAATTTAATTAAAATCTTTTAATATAATAATAATAGAAATAAAGATTAAAATCTTCTTGTTAAGAAAATAATCCTTCTCTATTTTAAATAATAATAATAAAAAGAATTATAAATAACTTTAAAAAATAATAGTTTTAATAGAATATAACGGGATTAAAAAATAAAATAAAAAATAGTTAAGAATAGTTTTAATTTATCGTATATTTTTTAATAGAAGGAAGAAAGTGGGAATTATTATTATAGGTTAAATTGACGGCTAAGATGTAGGGATAGCTTTAAAGCCTTCACTTCTAGTAGTTCTGTTTACCTAGGCATCCACTTCTTAGTGGACGGTGTTTAAGCGCCTCCGGAGCCTCACTAAAAGAGTAAATGGTGGGCTACCCCATATCTACAGTCAAAAGCGCTTTCTTTTATGTAAACAGAGCCTTAGAGTTCTTAGAGGATATGTTACGGTATTGGTAGGAATGGAATTTCGTCAAGAGAAGTAGAAGGTAAGATAATGACGGTGTGTTGGATTTCGGCAACAACCACCACACCTCTTACCTCACCTCCCTCCTCTTCCCCTCTCCAACCTCAACCCCAATTCCCACCCCCCGCCTCTAACCTCTCCCCTCAACACCAACAACCCAAACCAACACTCATCCACAACACACTCACACACAATCATCCATGATTCTGTGTCCATTCATGCTCTTCAAAGTTTGCACTCTACCCTCGTGTTCGTACTCACATCTAAATACCCCAACTCTCCTTCTCACCTCTCCTACCTCTCCCAGAATCCCCTACTGCACTCTTACAACACCCCCCCCTCCCCTAACCACCCCCCTCCCTCTCTCTCACACACAACACACCACCTCATCCATACGTCCCTCCCACCATAAAAACCCCCCCTCCCCTCTCCAAAATCCCCACCACCCAATAAAGTAAAGAACCCAGCAACAAAGAGAATGGAAATGCGTGAACGAAAATAAAAGACCCTTAAAGTGTGAGGAGATAATCTTATATTATTGTAGGATAAGTGATGGTGAGGTGGAGGTAGGAGATGAAGAAGAAGGAGGGGGAGAACAGGAGGAGGAGATATGGAGGGACGGTGGGTTGGATTTCGGCGACAAACCTTCTCACTCTCCTTCCTTTCTTCTTCTACTTTAATTCATATAACTTACAACCTCCCCTCCCCTCCCCTCTCTCCCTCCACCTCAATCCATACAACTTACAACCTCCCCTCCCCTTCCCTCTCTCCCTCCACCTCAATCCATATGATATAACCTACAATTTCCCCTCCCCTCACTTCTCTCTCTCCACCTTAATCCATATGATATAATTTATAACCTCCCCTCCCCTCTCTCCCTCAAACCTCTCACCTAACTCCCCTGATCTACTATTCGAATATCACTTTTAGCATCTCACACACTTCCCTCCATCTCATCTTTAACATACAACCACCCCATACAACCACCCCATCAAAATTTCAATGGATACTTCCTTCCTTCCCAAGTTCCCATCCTATAAGAATATATAATTGTAAAGAACTTAAGAAAGAGGGCTTTTTTTTTGTCAAGAAAAGAAAAGGGCGGCAAGTAACAGGAATTGACCCGAGAAGAAAAGAAAGAAAAAACAAAAAAACACTCTCATGACTCGACTCATCCGTACCGACGATGAGTCTAAGCATACCCTTGATCTCGATGCTTGATAACTCGATTGCTATCTTGCGTTCGCACAAGGCTAGGCAAGGATTTGAACCAACTTGTGAACTGTGAACACAAAGAGCACTGTTCACAAAAAGGCACCACGAGCAGGAAAAGAAAAAATAGCATCCCTCCACACAGACCTTCAGAAAACCCCACCCCTTTAACACAGATACTTCACGATCAAAGTCACCAATATTCACGAGGCACCTACAAGAAGCCAATGGAACAATCAAGTTTCTATGTTACTAAAGTCACACTACGTACAAAAAAATGAAGAATCATAAAAAGCAACAACGTCAAACTCGCTAATACAACCGAAACCCCTTGCTTACACGCCCCAATTTCAAGATCCTTGGCAAGCCAACACTCAGCCACAAGGTAACACAAATCGGAAATAACCTACCAATAGCCTTCTCGATATGAATTGCACAAAATCATGGACCCGGACAAGCGATCTCGGAAGAGGAAGACTTCGGCCCTCAGAAGCGGTGAGGGCAACATGTGTAACCAGAGTCGAAAAAGAAATCTGCTTGTGCATCAAGATGTTCTTTTGGCACAACTGTAGATTAATAGTCGAGTCTTGTGCATAGCATAGTGGAATGATCAAAAAGCACTCCATAGTTGATAGTTTACCGTATTTCACCTATAAAACATCATGTATCAGCCGCAATTTCACTAATTAGGGGTTACCTTTTTTCCAGAAGCGAAATTGATGGCGATGGCTAGATTTGAAGTGCACATGGTTCGGGCGGATTGAAATTGAATGGCGAATCTGATGGGTGTATATGATGATAGATGAAATATTACGATTAGTTGCCTCATTAATGGGTAGTGCATCGAAGTTTAGTTGTACTTTGTCAAAGGGCGGGGCGGAAGAGTATTGGCAATTAACATGGACAGAATATATCGAATTATTCGAATTAACAAGCACGTTGGAAAGTTGCTGTCAATCAATTGCTTTTGCAATGCGACTTTTTGCTGATCACGGAAATAGTTGAGCGCTTGCTTTCGATTCTGTTCTGGCGACTAAAAGAAGACCCAAGTCGAAACAGCTGCGAAAGGCGTAATGGCCGAAATCAATGTTGTGATATATCGCAGCCAAGCTGAATAGTTGTACAAAGGGGGCATGATGTGCTGAATTAGGAGGTTGACCGAAGAAAGAACCGTTCCATGGAAGACACGAAACCCATTTTCTAGGGTTCATGAAAGTGTTGACCCGCCCGACCGACAGAATGCTGTTCCGAAAAGACCTGATGAAGAGCTAAAAAGAAATCCCTAGCATCCGTAGAATTGTCATCAAATGACCCGAAAAAGTTCGCTCGATCCGCCGAAGTTAACACCCGCTTTTGCATTTTCCGCCGCTCGAAGCTTTGGCCCATGTTGTTGACGAAGACGAAAGAAATTAGTACACGAGTGGTGCACCTGCATCAAAGAAATCCGCAGACCCAAAGCTTTTGTTGTGCGTCGAGATCGTGCGAGTTTAACGAGCAGGGCGCTCACCTTCATCAGTACATTAGCTTAATATTCACGGTTGTCGTATCTCTCGTCTCCGAATTTTCTACCTCCGTATGGTTCACCTCTGACTGGGTCACCATAGGCGGCTGCTGGTGCAGCATCTCGAGCGCCACGGTCTTCTCCACCTCTCATGCTGCTGTAGCGGTCAGTTTGGGGCTCGCCTCCACGGCTGCTGTAGCTAAAATACCATGGTTAGCTTCTGCTATTGAAGGTTACTCGAGCCATAGGCGTTTCAATGGTAGCTTACCGATCAGTGCGATCCTCTCTGTAGCCTCTTGGTTGGTAGTCATCTCTCTCCCGACCATAAGAACGGCGGTCGTCACGGCGGTCGTAGTCGCGATCACGTCCTAGATTATGAAGGTCAGCTTCAATACTTACCGGTAATTCGTAATCACTTACCGCCACCATAACCACCACCACCTCCACGGCGATCATCGTATCGGTCTCGGCCATAGCCACCACCACCGCCACGGCGACGGTCATCGTAACGGTCGCCGTATCTAGGAGCATGGCGAGGGTCGTCTTCTATTGTTTTAGTTAATTGTGTAAAGCTGAGGGGCAAAGGGTTACTAGCCTCTCTTTGGTGGACCAAAGTACTTTCCGGGGGTTGGAGTACGAGGGCGGGATCGGCGAGCCTTCTCAATGCTCAAAGTACGTCCCTCAATGACTTCACCTTGGAGACCTTCCTTGGCGGCATCAGCCTGCTCAGCAGTGTCCATCTTGACGAAGCCGAAGCCACGAGATTCCTTGGTGTGAGGGTCAAGCATGATTTGGCACTTCTCGACCTCTCCATATTTCTCGAAAAGGCGGGTGACCTCCTGCTCGGAAAGGCGAGGATGAATACCGGTGACGAAAAGGTTGGAGCCTGGGTTGACGGCGCCGTCGTCATTGGGTCCAGCACCGCGATCGCCCTTTGGAGGACCACTGTAAATTATTAGCCGTTGCGGCTGGAAACGCGACGCGAAGGAAATACTGACCGGCTGTCGACATGGCCATTACCGTTGGGGGAGGCAGAGCGGCGTGGTCCACCACGAGGGCTGTCGTTGCGACGGGTTGGGCGAGGAGAAGCGCTGCGGTCGCGCTGCTCATATCGTGGAGCCTCGTCTACGCGTCGAGTCGAGTCAGTTTCAAGTTCATCAGGATCAAAGAAAATAGTGCGCGAAGCTAGAGGAAGGCGACATGACGTACCCTCGAATCGAGTACCGTTCTCGTTTTCGTAATCCATGGATGCCATGATGAAGGAACGTGTTATTATTGATCAAAGGGATCGATCGAGATCTGTGCAGTTGGCGGAAGCTGAAGACGACGTTAGAAGGCGATCGGTCGCAAGAAGAGTCGGCGGAATCGACTCGGTAGTGCAGAGCGATGGGTTCGAGGTCCAGGTCTCCTTTTCAGATGGAAAATTGATGGAAGGACTCTTGGTTGAACGAGGTTGAGGTGTTGTGTTTGCAGGAACAGCCGCAGCAGAAGAAGGGAAGTAAATTTACATGAGCCCGGTTCTGGTGCTAGGCCGCATTCGGACTAGCTTTCCATTCTCAAAGCGCGGCACTGTTCACATGAGCCCCTTGTCATCCGCGAGATCCTTCACCTTCGGGGCCGATAATACTTGCGGTGAAGGTCAAGATGACAAGTATTTTCTCAATTGAATCAATTCCGGTCATCGAAACTCTATACATTTTGTCGTTGCTAGGTTATTTCCCAAGCACGCATCAACTCAGCCTTGTCCCCCTTGACCCTCGTAAATTTTGTGAGATCCACTCTGCCGCCCAAACTGCAGAACATCCCTTTTTAAATCCACTCCGAAAACCAAAATTCCCATGTTTGTCTGCATGCGAAGAATACATTTTGTTACACTACTACCAACGAAGGGAAAAACGCCATAAATTTACAATTCCCCATCATGGGCCTCTTTTGAAAAATCCCTTGGTTTCTCGTCATTCAAGAAAGCCAGAGCCTCCATGGCCTTTCCGCCGCAGGCTCTCTCCAATGCCAAGAACGCAAAATGTCCCCCAACCACGGGGCGCGCCTTGAAAGAGATGCCTGGGAACCCTCCATCACCTTCAGTATCGTACAAGTCTGTAAATGGAAGATCTGTCGCTAATTAGCTTACGCTCAGTCTAGACTGCCCGAAAAACAACTTACCAGTTGAAGTTTCGTTCACCCACAATGCGATCGACTCGACCACTTCCTCCCGGACTTGCTCGCTTGCAACAGCGACGGCAAAGAACTCCCAATCACTTTTGGTGTACAAATGTCGGCTATCAAGTGGCAGACCATATCTTTGGCGTACATTATGATACCAGTCGCTTTGGATTTTATAAATCTTCTCATCCACAAATGCAGTCTTCGATTTCCCGTGCGCCATCAGCGGCCGTTGCGCGACTTCCATGCTTGAACCCGAGTCTGATGGTAGATGGAAACAAAGCAATGAGTCTGCATACAAGTTGTACAAAGTGGTCCAGCTGCCGAACCAAGTATACGCTAACTTTGCGTGGGTTCCATCTCTCGAAAGGGCGAATTCATTCTGCCATCTTTGAATGTAGTTTTCCGCGATTTCCTTGTAGTATTTTGCGTCTTCCTTCTCACCAACCAGCTCTGCAATTTCAGACATGGCTCGGATTCCAATGATTCCTTTCAGAGCAAGGTTGGTTTGGTTTGCTAGCCAACCCGCGAAGTCGTCGGTAGAAAGTTGATTGCTAGGAATCAGAGCTTCGCGAATGAGATAGCCGGTCCATTGCTTCCAGAGTTTATACGAGGCCTGAACCCATTTCCGAGCTTGCTTCTCTCCTTTCGCTGTAACTGGTCCACCAAAGCTATCATCCATACCATCGGCATCAACGTAAAGCGAGATCGATCCGCTTGCAGACTCGATGTACCGTTGATTCCCCTCCTTTGACCAGATACTGGCTGGTTGGGTATCGTATTTCAGAGAATTGACGAGCGCCAGGCCCATAATGAGCATGTTTCCGCATTCTTCCACTGGCATGTACTCATCTCGACCATCTGGATGACCTGTAGCATTGGGGAAACTTGCTCCGATATCATGCATGCTGTAGTCATTTGGATACTGGCCACTCATTTGGTGTTCAATCAGTGGTTCTAGCATGTATGCCAGCCATTTCGGGTTGGTGTACAAAAAGAATGGGAATGCTGGATAAATGACATCAACCGTGTTCATGTTGCCGTCTGATGAGATTTCCTTGAAGAAAATAATTGGTGCATCAGGAGTTCCCGAGAAGCTACAAGCTCCAAGCACTTGGCGGGCACTCAAAGCAAGAATATCTTTGTAGTCTTCAGATCCGGACTTTAGGGCATCACTTTCCAATTGCAACGAGTAGTTGCTAGCAAGGCTGGTAACTTTCTCAAAATCGTGGTAATGAAAGTCGAGAAGCGCATCTGCTGTTTGGTAGTATGCTGCCCACAATGGCCGCATCAAAGTCATGCCTCTTGCGGAAGCATACTGAATGACAGGATCCTGAATATGTGCCAAGGTGAAGAGAACACTATCCTCGGACTTTCCACCTACTGCAGAGGTGCCGCTGAGGTTGAACGATTTAGAAAAGGCAACGACGGGCTCCTCATCCATGATTCCACGGAAATTGCCATCAACTACGTTTCGAAGCTTTCCCGTTCGAGAGAAGCGCTGTCGTAGAAGAGCGGAAGTTCCAGCTTCATGGTGGACATCAGAAGGTCCGGTAAAATGCAGTGTTCCCCATTCTGCACGGTCAGCATCTTCCGTCAGCAATTGTTCTGTGATTCGCTTAACTTTCCATGTCTTTAGGGGTGAATGGTGCTTCTGAGGAAGTTGCTGGTGGGTCAATTCCCATTGAATTGTATTCCCTCTGTTTGCGCTGACCCAAAGTCCATTGAGATCAATATATATATCAACATTAACGCTTCCCTTGACGATGACGGTCAAATAGGAGGCTGGGATAGCCTGTCGAAAGGTTGAGGTGGGGGTTATGGGCGAGAGAAAGGATAGGACGATGTGCAGAGGCTCTTGTGAAGCAGTTGCTGTCGAGAGTGGTATTTCATATGTAAGGTTCGTCGTCGAGGCGTCGAAAGTTACGCCAAGGTAGGTGGGGTAAGAGACATTGAAGCTATCCACTTGTCAATTCTGTAACAAAGCTCGCATTTCTGCAACGGCATACCTCTCTCCCGATGTTGGGAGTGAGTCCTGTGGTCTTCCAAGTAATGGGAATACAGTGTCGTATTTGGGAAGAGAAGCAAGCACGGATAATCCGATCTGCAAGAGCAGACAATGTAAGCTTGGCTATTTGACCGGAGGGGTGCGGGAAAGTTGTACCTCCTGTCCAGTCCAGAACATGGGCCATTTCTCCCACGGCGCGCCTCGAGCAGCGCCCAACCAAGTGCTCAAATATGGACTTCGAACTGCGAGAGGGATAACGGGTGGTTGAAGTGTTGACGCTTCACTAGCTACGGCAAGGGCCGCAGCAGCAAGACAGGCCGACCAGCGCATCGTGGTGGATGTGCCGAGCCTCAAGCTATCGGATGGAGTGATGAAGCTTGCTATGGAATGTAGGAAGCAATAGCAAAGAGCATTAGGACCTGCCAATAGATGCGAGTTTTTCGAGTTCCAAAAATCAATGGCTCGAGTCCAAAGTTGTAGAAAGGAAGATGGTAAACAAGGAAATGCGAGCTTCAGCTGTGGTCGGATGCTGCACCAAGGGGTTTTGACGCCGTCATGGGGTCCACCTTCCTCCACAGTGAAGGTTAGTGAAACGTGGGGTAGGAGCCCTGTGGAGCTATGGATTGCATAACTTTATGCAGGAAGGCCATTTTTGTGCCACAACACAAATTCACCATCCTTCCAAGGTTGGAGGAGCAGCATTTACAACGTGACATCGCGGGGATATGTCTATCAGATTACTGCTGGAGTACTACGCACCAACGGACCAATGTCCCCCGAACAGCAAAACGAGGCTCTTTGTACTACTATGAGTTCTACAACCCCGCTCCCAACACTATCTTGGTCTTTGGACTATTTCTTGAAGAGTCACAGAAATCCCGTCTTACAATACACAATTCTTTTGCAACATGTCTCTCGAAGGTAAAATTATTGCTCTTACAGGCGGCGCCAGTGGGATCGGATTGGCAACCGCAAAGCTGCTCTCAAGCCGAGGAGCCACCGTCTGCATTGGAGACATTGATCCAACCGCACTAGCAAGCGCCAGGGTTTTCTTTCAAAATCCTCCAGTCCCATGCTTGATCGAAAAGTTGGACGTCTCATCAGTTCACGAGGTAGATGCATGGATCGAAAACATTGTCAAGAAGTTTGGCAAGTTAGATGGTGCTGTGAACAGCGCCGGAGTAATCGGAAAGGCTCATGGAATTACACCACTGATCGAACTGGAAGACGAGGAATGGCATCGCATCATGTCTGTCAATCTGACTGGTATGATGTACTCTCTGAGGGCCGAATTGCGATTAATTGAAGAGGGAGGATCGATTGTAAATCTTTCTTCCATTCAGGGACTTATGGGTATGTGTATCCCTCTCACCCAAACTATCAAGAAAACTAAAAACGAAACCAGGATTCCCCGGCTCCGCAGCATATACCGCATCGAAACACGGCGTCACAGGACTTACAAGGTCCGCTGCGAAAGAGAATGGTGCTCGCAACATTCGCGTCAACGCCATTGCACCAGGCTCCATTGATACACCTTTGTTGCGTAGGGCTCAAGAGGTTAATCCAAATGAAGGGGCCAATCTTCCCTCGGTTATCAATCGAGTTGGGACTGCTGAGGAAATGGCTGGTGTTATTGCTTTCCTACTTGGACCTGATAGCACTTATGTCAGTGGTTCTATCTACGGATGTGATGGTGGTTGGAACTGCTGAGATCACGAGAAACTTCCAATTTGCGGAGTCTGACTTCACCAAGTCCAAAAAGTATGACAGAATACTAGCATCGGAGAATTTAACTTATTAGGTACCCCCTTCTCCCATTTTTGACCTCGTTGTGTAAGACTATCAGAGAGAATTTTGCTTTCAGTTTAATGTACTCTCCATTCGCTTAAATATATACAGAGATCAAGAGATATTCTGAACGAAGATCAGCCGAGAGACCTATCGATTCAGTCTTACTTTTAGATTTCTATCTACACAACTCCAGATACTTTCTCGTTACATTATTAACTTACCTACAAACTCTACAACCCAAACTTCCAAACTTCACTTATCCAAAATTTCCTCCAACCTGCTAGAGTGACTATTACCTTCAAAGTAAATATCCCATCCTTTCTTACATCGTTTTCCGTAAAACTAAATACAGGACCGAAAATCTTTCGCCTTGATGGATTGTTCATAATGTAAGAGATGGGGATGAAGAAGAGCTGAAAACAGAGAGGGGGGGTTGTTGGTGAGGGAGAGGGGAGGGGGGAAGGGGAGTGATTTTGTGGTTAATGTAATGTGGTGCAAGTGAAAGGAGTGTAACAAATTCTCAGAGAAAAGTCAATTCTTACCAAGTCTAAGGGTTAGGACGAATATGAATATATATACACGAAATATACCAAAACCATAATTATAAGTAAAGCTAACTAACCACCCATCTTCATGCCACCTCTTCACCATTTCTCATCTCATTATTCCACCTCTTCACCATCTCCCATCCCAATCTACGACGCTCTCTGCACCGCCTGACTCCCCACCGGCGCCGCCCCGCCCACAGTCCCCGTATACGCCGCCGGCTGATTCCGCATAATAGTATCCTTCGCCTTTCTAAAATTCGCAAAACAAACCTCAATCGCCTCATCGCGCGTCATATCCATCAGTACAATACCCGTGTCCATCAACTCCCGCATATACGCCTCCACCTTATCAAACTCATCCCAATCCTTGCGATATCTATCTGGCAGTCCACTGTTATGCATTAAGGCTAGGAGCCCAGCGACGACGGTGTTTGAAGCTGCGAGGACGGTGATAAGGACGGAGGAGCTGGAGGAGCGGGAACCGAGTGCGGTTAAGAGGGCGCCGAGGATGAGTTGCACGACCATTGCTGAGTTGAAGAATATGGAAAAGGCCCAGTACATGTTTTGTGATGAGACGCGCGCGGTAACGACGTCGCGGTAGAGACCGCGGGGCATGCCTTTGGGCGGGAAGAGCCAGGAGGTGGGGTGGATTACGGATTGGGATTCATTGCTGCGGGTGCCGCCTATGCTGTGGCAGACGATGGCGAGATCGCGGTCGGGGAGACGACGGAGGAAATGTGCGTGCCCGAGAGTCGTTAGATCTTCTGGCGTTGGAGAGCCGGATCTGAAGGAGGGGGAGGCAGGTCTGTCGGTTGTGGTGGGTTGTTTGGGGTCTAGTGTGGAAGACATCTTGGTGTTGTTTTGGAAGAGTAAAGTTGCGGAAATGCTCGACTTGGTTGAGGATGATCATAGGAGTATAGTTGATTGACAGGAACAGGAACTTGATAAAATGAGATTTCTGGCTCTTGATGACTTCTACTTCGCCATCTAGCGTATATATATGTAAAGTTGCCTATGAGCCCACCCTCAGCTCGAGGCATAAGCGCTCTTCGCGACTATCTCACCCAGGTCGCAGATAAGGCTCGAACAGGGTTCCAAGAGTCATCTATACAATTTTTGGAAAGTCATGAAGGCGCAAGAAACTAGAAAAATAAGGCACAGCAAGATTTGGGGTCACTAGATCGTTTGAGGTGGCTGTAGATTGAGCCGAACGAGGCCAAACTCGGCCTCATTGGCGTATACAACATGCGAGCTCCAACACTAATTGGGGACCGACTTCCAGCTAAAAGGTCAAATGATGTCTAGTTCTGAGTGTCAAGATAGATGTACGTAGGCTTCAAGATGTGGATCCTTGCAAAATATCAAGATGTTGCTGCGGGCTTATGGTTGCAGCCGCAAGAGGCCAGGACTGACGGTATTTGGCCCCCGATGTGACCAATGAGGAACCTTGAAAAGGAACACAAACCAACTCCCGGCGCCTAATTAGGTCTGCGCGAACGGCTCTTCTTCTGATGGTGTGAACTAATTTTAGTACAACGCCAGTCGAAGTTTGAAAAGTGTGTGGTATGCCTGATCTACCTTGTCCCTCAACGAGGCAAGAATGTTACACAACCAAAATAACCCAAAAAAATAGCACAGAACCAAAACAATTGCAACAGCAAATATAGAAAACGGACAACATAGAAATGGACAACATGTCAGGAAAGCTGAAAGTTCAAGGCCAAGAGAGAATATAAACGTATACGTCAAGAGCAAAATAATACGATGAGCTTGCGGCACAGAGGTCCCACGTGGAAGATAAAGAGGCCGTGTCAATCCTTGTACCACCGGAAGTCATCAATGAATCACATTGTTGGATTTAGGGCTGAGGCGTTTTGTACCTGCCTAGAGGAGGCTCTCAAGTCAGCCTCTACTGCACGTCAATACGTTTCTGTGGGGTCCCTGGTAGGATGATTGACGTACACGGTGAATCGTGACTAAGATAGTAAGGCGGAGAGGGGTTTCGAGGGCGGTGTAATGATAGATGGACCATGAACGGAGGGGTGAGAAACAGAATGGAAAACAGAGGGATTGAATGCTGTCAGATAGGGGGGCTATGGTCCACTGGGGGAACAAAGTGCTCCAGCGCGTCGTTGGCTACGCAGTGGCTCGAGAAGTGCCGAGAAAAGATGATGGACGAGTTGAAGAGAACTTTCCTACATCAACAGCCCATTACCTCGGGTTATCAGACCACAATCGTTCCAGAAACGGTTTTCGGATGAGTTGCGAATTCTTCTCCTTGAGAATGTGTTTTGTAGAGAGAGAGACCTTTGCAAAAGTGGAGGGAGGAACTGACTTGTACCTTGCGGGCCGTGCACAGGGCTATGCACGTGCATCGGACTATTATCGGAGGCGCAGGGCGCTTGGGCCTGTGCTGCAACGGACAGCCGACCTCACTTCGACTTGGGCCTCAAATGTTTGCGGTCAGTCATATCATTGCAATCGATCTCAACACCATCTCTCCACCATAAGAAAATGTCAGCTTTGCGCGCTCTCCCCGCCCTCGTGCGGGCCCAATTCAAGGCTGCCCAAGAGGCTGGAGACCTCGTCTTCTACTCCACTCAAGTCTCCATTCTTGAATGCAATGGTCTTCCGGTAAGTGCTGTGCCATACTCGAGTAAGCGCGACCCCAATGCGCGGTCAGGACGGAAAATAGATACTAAGTTTCATCAGTTCCAACTACGATTCTCCCCCACCCTTGCAAAAAAACCCAAGGCAAACAAATCTAGCACTTCCAAGCCAGTAGACCCATTCGCGTCTCCCCAAAAAGGTCTTTTCGTTACGGATCTGCAGCCTTCGCACTATCTGGTCCTGAATAAATTTCCCGTTATCCCCGACCACTTTATTCTTGCGACTACGGATTTCAAAGAGCAGACGGATTTGCTCCAGGAAGACGACCTCGAAGCTGCGTACAAATGTCTCAAAGCGTATAGCGAGGGCGGAGAAGAGCTCTTTGGATTTTTCAATTCTGGGGAGCATTCTGGAGCGTCGCAGCGACATAGACACATTCAATTCCTGCCTGTGGACTCAATGCGTAACGGAATCGAAGGTCCTTCTAAGTGGAATGTGCTGGCGGATGGTCTCTCGCAGAACGCAGCCCTACCGTTTACTTACTTTGCCTCAAAGATCCCCACGGATGCAACTCCTGCTCAGCTCCATAAAATCTACACGACTATGCATACAAGTGCTTGTTCAACAAGCGCACCAGATCTGCTTACGAAGACCACAAGAAAGGAGGAATCACCCATTAGCTACAATCTCGGCTTTACCAATAGCGTCATGATCTTGTGCCCCCGAGTATCGGAGGGCCTGATCATAAAAAGCAGCGCAGGCAACAACATTGGTCCAATTGCAATGAATGGGACCATTCTCGGCGGGACACTATTGGTCAAAAGTGAAGAAGAATGGCAAACTCTGCGAAATGACCCGTCTAAGCTCAAGCAGATACTGAGTGCCATCGGTATACCTTCAATTAAAAGCTCTCAGGATGAGCGACTATGATAAGTTGCAAAATAAACTATTTGATATTTGCAAAGCGAAAGCAGCACACAATCTTGTGCTCTCTCAGCCCGATTTCTAAAGGAAATCTCAACGCGGAATCCTTATTTTCCTTCTTGGAGCTCGTCCCAGCGCTTCCGACAAGTCGCGTTCCCAAAGTGGTAGGAACCGCCGTTACTTGCAATATATTCCGCAACTTTCTTCCAAGGAATTTTACATTGATCAGGATTAGCGCCGTCGGTAAACTCGCGGACGGCCTTTTTCAGGAGCCGAATCTATATTTATGTTAGTCTTGGAATACCCCTATCGGAGAGCACTCACATCACGATGGTTCCATTCGGGCTTCCTAACTCGGGCCTTCTTTTCCTTGGTCAAGGTTCGGAAGCGACCTCTCAAGGTTGATTCCGCTTCAGTATAGTTCCCTTCACGGCGAATCTCCTTGTATGACATGCCAGCCATTTTGTTTCGGACAAGAAAATCGTCTCTTGGGTCGCGATATTGGGGTTCTTGGGTGCCAGCGAAGGTTGTTGTGGACGTGACTGCCGGAGGTGGACCCGGAGGCTTTGGCTCGAGTCTCTTATCAGGCGTTGAATCTGGCGGCTTAGGGACGCTCTTCTTTGGCGTGGAACCTTTTGCCTTGCAGCTGGACGTTGGCTTCTTCACACTTTTGCTTGATTCAGCATTGAATGTGGGCTTACGAGGTACCTTGATCGTCATGCTGCGACTGGTTTGAGGCAGGATTGCGATGTCACTTTGAGGCCGAGTGGGCGTGGGCGTGGGTGCTGCATCTGGGAGCTTCCGACGAGGTGGACGAACAGGCTTTTGCTTTTGAGATTGCTCTAGAGGCGCTGGCTGAGAGTACTCTGATGGATCATCTACTACACTGGCAGCACTCGAAGATGCCTGAGAAGGCAATGCACCTTGACTGGAGTCAGGGGACGAGAAATGGACCGGCGAGCCTTTCTGCAATAGTTTCGGCGAAATAGTACTCGGGGTATCATTTTGCGAAACCCAGCTGTTTCCAATCCCCGTATATGCATTGTACATGTTCGCATATGGCTTGTGTTCGTACGCCATAGTTTGGGAATTCGGCAGGCCGTGATTTGTATGGAGCGAGACGCTGTTTTGTTGGTGGGAGAAATCCTGCGCCCAGTCGTTGTTTGTCAGGCCATCAGACATGTTGAAGCCCGCCGGGGACTGCGAAGTCAAGGGCGTACTCGGTTGTTGCGGATAGGTGCCGTACTCGAATCCATAAGGAGCGGAAATCGCTGACGCCTGTTCCATATAATTGAAATGTTGCTCAGTTGATGCGGATGTTGACGCTCTGAGATGACTTTCAGTCAGATTCTGATACACGTTGCTTTCCGGTACTTGCGATGCAGCCGAGAATTGTGGAAAGGTTACTCGACCGCCTGTACCCCATTGGGGATATGGAGCTTCCATCATCGGTTCAGGCTTCACGTGGCAGTCATTGATCCCACTGGATTCCTGCTGGGCTCGGTATTGCGAAGGCAAAGTTCTTGTGTAATGCTGGAACTGATTTTGATTCGAAGTGGTACATGGGCCGCCAGTATTGGGTAAAGGTACTGCTGCGGAATAGCCCATTGCAGAAGGCTGTTGGGAATACCCGGCACGCAGGTTTTGCGCCTTGATTGTTGTCAGCTACACTTTGCACATCCCTTCCGAAATTGCCTTACTGGAAAATTTTCGTTGCCACGAAATTCATCAAGATATCCATCCCAATTATCATTCTCTGATCGCACCACGGGCCTGGAGGCACCCAAAGCGTTAACCTCGTTCTTCCGCATTTCAAGAAGACGGTGCCGAAACTCCAGTCTATGATCCGGAACAATGGCATGGGGCCCATTCGAGACAGTCCACGTCCCTCCGTTCATCATGATTATTATGAAAAGGCTTCACCGCTCTCTCGTCTTGTTGTATGTAGCTTCGCGAAAGTTATGCTTCTATTTCCTCAAGACGTACACCAAAAGCAGGATTCCTGGATCTCGTGGTCAGCGTATGCAATGCGGTATCGCTTTCAGGCATCAGAAGCTATGCAGTTGACAAGCGGTCAAGCTTTAGGGATTGGTCTGAAATGGAAACCAGACTTCTAGAACCTCATTTTTTCGAGAGATCTGTTTAACTGGCCACTTGAGCCCCACCCATTCCTCAACTTCAATTCTTGCAGAGCGGGGAAACCAATTGTTGCTAAACGGAAACAATTTTCAGACAAGGAATGGCTAGGCTATCTTCATAACCATCATATGTCCGCTACACCGCTGTCGAGATGGTAGAGCAGTGATGCTTACCTGTTTTCGGATTTGCTTGCTTCACATTACCACGCGCAGGAATTATTATTACTGATTTGTCGAGGAAATATGTCGAGCTTATGAGCTTTCAAGTTGGTTGCTTTTCAAAAATTACACAATTGCAAGATCATTGTTGAAAAAGTCGGGGCCAAGCGGCAAACCCGTGAGCCATTGAAAGACTTATATGATTGTTCGTGGAGGACTGATACTTCGTGCAAGGCGAGTCTCAGTTGCACATTGAGTACGATAAATCCCGAACTTCTAGAGATACCGAAGAAGGAAGCATTGCGGCAACCGTGCCCTCCCGCATGAGAGTTACTATCACTCGACCCAGGTTGCCTGCCAACAAACCCTTGTTGCTTTTGTCGGTCCATGGCACAAGTCACGGCCCCTCTAGCCTTCCGTTATGAGCCAAAGGTGAAATATCAAAAATCCATCATTTTCGCTCTTCTACGAATTCTGGAAAAAATCCCCATACGTTCAAAATTACTCCATCTGGCTAACCCTGTACTACACCAGGCTCCGCGCTTACCGATTTGGCGAGGCGGCTATACCGATCTCCTGCATATGCCCGCAACTTTGAGGACATCTAGATATGCGAATGAACGCGTTCGCTTGTCTCATGTTTATGTGATCAGAGTGGAATGTTGGAGTTCGGCTGGTACGCCTCTGGGCACGAACCAGTGAGCAAACACTTGGTCGGTCGCCTGCAGAGTAACCCGAGCTTGGACCAGGAAAAGCCTCTGGCAAACAACCACCAATGAAGGTATGCTTCCCAATCCACGCTCTAGTCACTGCAGATTTCACAGCTTTGATCGCAGTGTGAATTCGCCATGCACTTTCGCACTTGTGGTGAAGTTGGGGGCGAAATTCTTTCTATGGCTGTAGTTATGGATTCGGTCTGCATGGACCTGCATTCTTTTCCACGTGTTCCTCGAGCACTTCTTTAACGACGCACGCCACCCCACGCTCTCTTCACAACACACGGCATGACTCCCCGTCACTATACCCTTGCCAGCTCAGCAGTTTCGTCGCCGCCAAAAGCACAAGTGATACCACCCCACTCACAGTTCAAAACTCCTTGCTCTCGCCTCCCTTTCCTCGCCTAAGTTTCCCTCACTACAAGTAACTCGTCTGAAGTTCCCCTATGCTGATCTGCCCATTCTGCGCAAGCGCAAACGGTACGACAGTTACCCCAGAAATGTTACGGAGACTAGGATGGCCAACTAGCGGTTTGTTACATATACATATTTCCTTAGCGATCTGGACCCTGGCCGCATGGGTTTTCGAATGCAGGTCTTAGGTTTTCTCCACTTACTTCCGCCTTACAGAATCAAGCTTGGGATTCTATCATCTAACAGGCGGCCAAGTTTTGCATTTCATGGGAAACAAAATAATAGGCCCAAAGGTGTCGGGCTTCAAAAGTTGTTGTGGCAACCTGCTACTCGGCAAGTACCAGCAATTTTCCTTCGTATCTACCTCGTTGATTGTCGATTCGAATTCGAGTTGCCATTACTTCGAACGAAAGATGGCAGCAATTTTCGTTGCGTCATCATCTAAAGAAATGTGGTTTGATCAGTTCCTGCCACCCGCTCAGGACTCGAGCAATGACCGTTACCTGCCTCCCGATTTTCTGCATCGAGCTTTGGGCGGGGAGTGCTCCGGTGGGAGTGTAAATGCCACTCCCGATATCAAAAAAACTGTCACCTCTAAGGTACCTGGCTACTTCTAGCCATGTCCACCAGCATCCTAGCATGGGTCACTCCCGCCGCGGAGTGGGGGTCGATCGCTGTCCATGCGGCAGCTTTCTTCAATAGGGAAACAGAGGCTCTCGATTGAGGCAGTTGCAGATATGCCAGTCAGCATGCCTCAATGTTTCCCCGGCCCAGGGTGGCAAGGGCGTCTCATGCAGGGCTACCTGACTTCCATGGGGGCTTGATTTGCCCGTTAGACAATTTCTCCATGTTTGATTGGAAGGGTTAGTGCCCTTTCGATCTGGTGAAGGAGTTCTAGGTAGGGTTGCGTTCGTGTTGGGGAACGATATGATGCTTTTTATACTCGTTCTTTACTTTTGCTGCAAGTTTGCATGGTACTAGCGCGGTAGTTTTTGGCATGCTGTCAACACCGCATGTTAGATACTGGTATTTCTAGCATCTGGAATGTTCTACAGCTCTGAACCTCACGTGCTAGCTTTCGGACGCTGAGAACGGAAGGTTGCGTGGGCGCGATCACACATTTCGTATTTGGGAGTTTGCATATGGGAAGGAAAGATATTTTGCTTTTTATGATGTCGATTTCCTCCGTCTTGCTACGAGTCGTATTATGGCTTATTATTGATCATTTGTCGAACTCGAATTTTATCCTGGGGCTAGGTTGGTTGATGCCAAGATTAACGCTTCTGGGGGCAAAAGAGTTGCAAGTTTTCCTATGAGTTTGGTGCGAGTTCTTGCGAGTCTGGTTTTGGGAAGAAATTGCTGTCACGAAACGGGCATGACGATGTCGATACTCGTAATATTGGTAAATTGGCTACGAGGCTAGAAAGAGATCCTTAAGCGAGAGTTGAGGATATACTAAATATTGGTCCGTGCACCATTCCATTCCCTCACAATTGCTGAATGGTTGCTTTTTATATGATAGCTTTGGTATATCGAGATGTTTGCTCGGGAATTCTTTGCTTTTTTCTGCGGTAGTTGTGGTTAAATTTCTAGAATAGGGATGGTTAAAGTTACTCTCTACTTATATCCAGCATTGCAAATTCCTCGTATTTTGTGATGCCAGGATGCTCAGGGTGCCTTTTTAAGTTTACCTTCTCATGATTTCTAGAAATTTGTAATGCCAGCGGCTCCTTTCAATTTCGCCAACCGGGCTCGTCGCGGAGAAACCTTGAATTTGGTGGATAAACGTAATAGGCTGGGGTTGACCGAACAATTGCAAAATTGAAGGGGTTAGCACATAGGCTAATCAGGAGATGCCATCTGATCTCAACTTGGGCGACCCAACCATCGCGATTTGTCTTTCCCATCCATGGTTGCGGCCACCAACTACATTTAACCTGGCTTCCTTCTTAGCAAGGACTAAGATCTGGAAGCACATTCTGGGCCCCACGATCGACAAAAATGTTCCACATGCGTGCGATCAGTTGAGTATCTATCGAAGCTGCCTGATCTCACGGACGGTGTAGAATTCTTTTTTTAGCACCCTTTTTGTGCTGAAGAGATTTCCTCTCTCGATGTGGATGATTGCTACTATAAATTCATATCACCCGCAGCACCAAGCCCGCGACCATTGGCGTTCTCGATTGACATTTTCATCTCGACATATTGCTCCAAGCCTTAACCTTCCCCTTATGTTCACCTCGCAATATACGGTTGAATGAGCTTTTCCTCTACATCTTCGAGTATTTGAGATAGGTAGATTCCGCCAACCAAAAAGCCGTTTCGCCATCGGAGGGTCGTCCCTTTTCTGAATGGAGCAACGAGAGAGGGAGCGATTTCCAATTAGCCCACGATGGCGAAATGTGGCCGCGGGTTAGGCAGCCAGATATTGGAGGGGTGCAGAGATGCTCATATAGAGAGGGCATCCCTTCCCTCTGATCCGGCGTGGAACAGATGATGATCCGTTCTTTGTTGATTGTTTAATTATCGCTGGGTTTAAACGCGGCCGGCACTTTTTTGAAAGCTTGAACCAATCATATTTTGTTGCGTTGACGCTTCATAGTTTGATCTGTGTTGCTGACGAGTACCTGAATGTAAGTCTCGATTCGCTTCTGGTTACTTGATTGTGAGATCAGCGTCTATGAAATCGTTCTCTAGCATTGTCTTTGAGTATCACTCTTTTATCCTGCAGATCATGGCTAATCAATCGAGCTGATCATAGCACCATCTCTCTCTGGCTACCTCCAGAACTCGAAAAAGAGCTTTCTACGCTGCCAAGACTTTACTCTTTCGGAATCATCTTTCCTGCCACTGACCGTGGTCCAAGCTCAAGATGCGTTGGAGCTTTGGTGTTACGTGTGCAGCCATTTTGGCGGTCGTCGGTAAGCACTTCTCCATTTCTGCCCACCAAACTTCTCTCCTCAGTCCTATGTCACCTCCCCTTAACCTCCCCCATCCTAACAAACTACAAGTCCCAGGAAGCCGAGGTCAATCCACAGTCTACCATGATACCCTAACCGGCTTCACATTCGCATCGTACGCCGCCGAGTACGCGATTGGCAAATACATCACCTATCGTGTCGCCGTCCCTACACCCGTTACCGTCAACACGTCATACGATATCGTTTTGCAGGTCACTGCGCCGCTGGATGTGGGATGGAATGGGTTGGCTTGGGGCGGAACTATGCTTAGCAATCCGCTTACTGTGAGTTGGGATAATGGGGCTAGTGTTGTTGTGTCGTCGAGATATACTTCGTAAGTCTTTCATATCATTGTCTTCCCATGCCCATCCCCTGTCCTTCACATCTAACCTCCCTCTCAATGTCATCTCAACATCTCTAACCTCCTTTCCTTCGCTTTAGAGTCCGCTCCATGCCGACCCCCTACACCGGCGCCACCTACACGGAACTCAAAACCGGCACCTTCAAGAACACCACCCACTACCAATTCACAGCCAAATGCACCGGATGCACCACCTACGTTGGGAGCACGGGTGCCAACGTTATACTGAGTCCCACGGGCAGTAACCATTTTGCGTTTGCGTATGCGGCGACGCCGCCTGTTACGCCGAGTTCGAATACGAGTACTTTTGCCGTGCATGATGTGAATGGGTATTGGAATCATGATTTTTCGCAGGCGGGGAATAGTGCTTTTGCGATGCTGGTGGCGAAGAATGCTTAGGTCCAGAGCTGCTATGGGTTGCAAGTTTAGTGAGTGTGGATTGGCTTTGGAATTTGTTGTATATATTGAAGTTGATTTTGGATGCGTGGTATATATACTTGGGGTCATATGAGACTCGATTCTTCTATCCTAATTTTTCTGACTTCTCTTATTTGGAAACCGGCAATTTGGATTTGGGTGGTCTTGTCTTCTGCTTTCGAATTCGGGGGCTTGGACATGCAAAGAGCAAGTGCTTGACCAACTGAAAATTATTTTCTCTTTTAGGTTGGCCGCTCTCGAAAGAGAGCCACGATGCAAGCTCACGATCCGGGGCCAACGATAGTAACTCCATTAATATCTCTCCCACCATTCGGAACCACAACAGGGCTTATAAGGGACGTGCTAGTGTCCATAATAATAAGCGAACCCCTTTGAGCATTCATTGGCTTCGCTCATACTGTCCTACAAATCGGAGCAGTCTCACAATTAGCTTGTTCCGTTAACAAGACCTCCCCAGAAACGGTGCATTCTGCTTCTTTCTCGTTTAGTTTACGAGATAGGAGGTCATATGTTCAGCGTCATCTGCCGTACTTCCCCTCATTTTTAATATAAATTTTGCACTTTTACCAGCATCTCGACGTCATCTTGTTCGTTATTACGTGGAATTCAAACTACTGTAGCATTCAAGTGATAGAATAGCCAATAACCATCACAGTAACATCCGAGTGGGTGAAAATTCGCTAGCAAGATACGAATGCACATTGCGGAGGGAGAAAAATCAGGGGGCGAGAAATTCAATGCATAAATACAAAAGTCTAAGCTAAAGGCTAATACACAACGAGTGTCAAGAGAATACGCTGGGGAGGTGATGGTAAGGGATACAAGCGGCAATCTGTCGGTGAAATAGGGACGTCTTCTTGTCTAGCAAAACTTGAACGGCAATTCTGAAACTTTTCTTTGGTGGGTAGATGATGGGAGTGGTTTGGTGCGGTTAACCTTCGACGGACATTGAGCCCACGGGTAGTGCGCTGAGCCCTAAGGGGTGGATATTGTGTTAACAGCATTTTCTTTCAAGAGAAAAGATCGGATTTCGAAAATATTTGGGGATAGACTTACATCCGTCAACAACCTCGGGTGCTTGTTGGGGCTTGGTGCATGCATTGTAGACGGCGGCGCTCTGAGCGGTGATTCCAGCCTTGGTGCAATCGGTGTTTAGGTTGCAGGCGTTGTCCATGGCCAGTTGGAGGGTGTTGTCTTTCCAGCCGAAGAGGTAATCACCATGGGCTGCGGCACCGCCGATTCCCATGCTGTAGACAAGTGGATTGGAGCCGTCTGTTGGCCAGAGCTAGATAGACGAAGGGTTAGTTTTGCTTGTGTTTTTCATGTGAGGGGAAGTTTGCGGTGGTTCTTACTGCTGAGGTTTGGAATCTGGAGGAGTAAGTGTTAGCTTTTGGCTATTATGGAAGACTTGGGGAGTTGGGTTAATACTTACGAGCTGACGTTCCACATAACCTCGTACATGATTTGAGGAAGCTTGACTGGGAAGGCTGTAGGGCAAGTTCCACCTCCATTAGCTCCTGATCCTGCACCATATGCGACATGACTTTTGTGGTCTGGACTGTCGAGGTTCTTGCCATCCCAGCATCTAAAAATTGCAATCAGCCACACGAGTATCAGATGATGATAGCAGGATGAACGTACGTTGGGAAGATGATGGTCTGGCGAATCATTTTACAGGTCTCAGAAGATGGGATCTCGACAGTATCGCTACCGGTACATGGAGCGCCACCAACAAAAGTGTTGTCGTTCGTGGAAGTCCAGCAGCGATGGCAAATGGCTGTGGATTGAACTGCTGAATCCAGTGTGTTTGTTGCTGATCCAGCAAGCATACGGAAACCCTACGGCCAATTAGAACATCGCAACACATGTGTGTTAAGAGCCGCATACCTTCTGGAACGCCGTCGTCTTGCCATTGGGGATGTAGTACACATCAAGACCACCATTATTAACCAACTGCCCTTGAGGCCCTCCATTTCCAACTTGAGGTACGCGGTGGTAACTTCCATTCTTCGCCTTGAAGAACATCACTGCGGTCCAGTAGTTTGAGAAATCTTGAGCAAAGGTACATGATGTGCAAGTAGATAAGGCAGCTTGGTCGTGGGTGGTTGGATCCATGGTGAGATTGAGCGAGTTTCCACCGACGAGTTGATGAAGATGAGGTGTGTAAGCCTCACCAGGGTTGACTAAGGGGTCAATACGGTCGACGACCAACTGCGAACATGCAAAGCGAAGCATGTTTTGGGCCGCGGCATTCTGCGCGAGCAGGAAGACGGCGGTGAGAGTAACCCACTGCATCATGACAAATATTTTTGTTGTGATCTTGACCTTGGTGTTGAGGTGAACGACGAGGAACTTAAGTGAGATTGCAAATCGATTTGGGACAGAGATGCAGGATATCTAGGATGATATGTGTCGTACGATTCCCTTATCATATACCTCCTGCAAGATCCAGCCGCCCGAAGCCTGAATGAACTGCCGAGACTGGAAAACCTGCTGTTAATATTCTATCATTTGGGGATAATATATTCGATTGGGTGGCAGGTGTTCGTGACTTACTTCATGGCAACCACCACTATATTTCACTTGTACATTTCGCTCTCTAAACTCGGGACTTCGGGACTTTCACGACTTTACAGCACTCTCTCAAAAGATGGAAATGGTCCATTTTGAAACTTTTGAAAGCGCCTCATAAAATATAGAAAGCCTCGATATGGCTGCTCAGGAATTCGAAGGGGGCTTACCACGTGATTAAGGGTTCAGGAAATGGTAATGTTATAACTACATTATCAGCACCACCCCAAGTCGAAAGGTATGGTGGGGTTGAATGTGGCGAAGTATAGATGAAGTAAATACCAATTAGGAGTGTACGACTAGGACAGACGATCATTTGGTGAAGCCGGGTCTTGGCAATTCATTTGTAAGTTTTAGCCGAACCGGTGAAAGGAGTGAAGTTATAGAGGCGAAGATCGATCCCTGTTATGACTCGCGATGAACCTTGTCCACGATTGGAGGACAATTGCAAACCAGGTAGATTTTGTCGGACGAGGTGGGGTAATCTGGGGTGGACGGGGCTAATCCGGGGTAATAAGATGCACTTACAAAATTGGAAGGAGGTAGTATTTTCAGAAAGGCCGGATTCGGACGCGGACGTGAAGGAAGGGAGAATTCTTTTCTTTTTGCGATGATTGGGTTGAGAAGTTACGTTACGAAAATGAACCAACGTGAGCATGTGCGAGACTGTGACAAGAGTTACAAGTACTACGCGAAACACTTCACAGTTGTGGATTATATGAAAACGAAACTTGCAAACAATTGACGGTATCACAGGCTACGTCCGGATATTTGAGATGTTTAAAGTCTTCAGAATGTTTCCTCACGCATGTCCAAATCTTTATCTGAGCCTTCAAATTCTCCGCCCCTTAAGCCAAGGAGTCCAAAATCCGCACATCAATTTCGGGGTGTCCTCTCGAGGTGACTTTATACTATGGTGCCTTCAGTTGAATCCTCTTGCAGCATAAATGTTGGCGATCTACGATCGTGTACTCTGTGCCCACAACTCCATAGAACATGCCAACCTGCAATTCCAATGATGCTTTAGGAGAGTCCGAAAACCCCTTGGTAAATCCAAGTCACTCGAAAATATAGATCAAGTCATCTCAGCACCAGCGACATCCGTCAGCTGTTCTCTCAATTCGTGACTCCTGTTGGGTGTGATAACGGAGTGCAGTGTCGAAAATAGGGTGTAAGTGGATCGGAATGCCTGGGTAAGTCAACAAGGGCTCATCGACCTGGAAGTTCACTAGAAGCGTGCGATACGTCTTAGTTGTTGTTTGGTTAAGAATGTATCGCGGCTTAAATGGCGACTGATAGAAACGTAAGAGCTCATGTCGAGATTCGTAATTGACGTGGAGCAGTACCGGAGGCATACTTGCGACGACATGCCACTTTGCTAATCTGATTTTTGCGCGGACTTTAATGACCCGAGGGAAAAGGGGAAGTGCAAATCTCCAAATTTCAAGCCTCAACTCTGCGGGGAGTGAGCTGAATTTTGGGAATGTTTGTTGGGTCGTCATCTGTGGCGGCGTAGTAAATCCCATAACGAATGCTTTGGCAAAAGAAGTAAACATGAAGCTGTTTCCCTTCAAATCAAAGCTGAAGGAGTCGGATTTAAAGTTATAAGTATTTCGAAGATCAAAAAGCCTATTCATTTCTAGAAATTGCAAGAATTTTCTTTGATCTAGAAACATTACCTACACCGTTTTTATTTTAAATCTGGAACATGAAGACGAAACTTAGCCTCGTTTTTCTTCTGAGCTGCAATCGCCCCTCTTAGACTTGGTGTTTCGTTTCCAGAAACCGTTTGGGAAGTATTCCGAGTACAGTATAATGAACGAGACAACCCCTATTTCACGGGAACAGGTCACATGAGATCATACCTCGAAACATTTCTCCTTTCCAGCGGCCGGAGAACACCGCAAATTTTCCTCCAGGAATTCACGGTCCGAATCATAAACAGACTTAAAAATAGTCTCATTCGCATGCCCTTAGAGAACTCGGCCTACAAGTTCCGGGCCTGCAGATCTATGGTCCTGATGAACTCCTCCCAGATCAGTTCGGAATCTGGCGCCGAAAGTATATTACCTTCTATCAAATTAACAGCCAACGGAGTAAGGTTTGGTCATATGTCAAAGTATTGAAGCTCCCGGGTGTTCTGGATATTATCCAAAATCGGCTGTGGCGGCAGTCAACCATTTACTGGGCAAGTGAGATTCGTGGGATTTAATCTTGCCAAGTGACCCTCAAGCTATCGTAAGACTCGAAAGTAATTGGGCAGAACGAACAGATCTATTTAGAGATCGGCGAACTGTCTATGAGTGATTTATTGATACCACGGTTGCGCAGAATCGATGTGAAGTTATGTTTACTGTGAGTAGGCTTCACTCATGCTGGGAAATGGGATGACTAGGCGGCCGAATGGCTTCCCCAAATGAATCGCACACTCCACATGGTAGTATTAATACTGGTGGCAACTTTTTCTATTCTGGTAATGGATATACATGTTATGGTCAGTTCTCGCAAATACGATTGTCAGAGGCCATTCGTAACTTGAATATAATCGCTCGCAAGCTCTTCACTGAATCATTCAGCGGTGAATTTTCACGGGGTATTTCTACTAGCCATACATCGGAAACTTATATGTTGTAGTGTTATATACGTATTCATTTTATTAGCCACCGCGAGTACATTTTCGTGAAAGTCATCAGCGACGCGAACCGAGACGGAAAGGAGGCAGATCACGTGATATGGTCTCTGCGCACTGAGGGCTTCGGAATACCAAGGCCTTGAAGTTACCTAGGTATATCCTCGACAACAAAAATGGACGTAACATGTCGACTTGAGGAATTTAGAGCAATATACTTGCCATCAAACAAGGGTGTCAACCAGAAAACCAAACCTGCAAGGATTTTAAGCATCTCGCTATCTTGAAAGCTGACTGCTTTACGCATAGTTCTTAAGAAAAATACACATAACTTCTTGGAGAAGGACCATACACTCACTCATACGCGATAATTTTTATAAATTGATTGACGCTCGATCTGCCTCCTATTATTCACGAATTTTGAGGCATTGAGGAAGGCTTCAAATGATTATCAAACGACAAGGCAAATTTGGTCTACTGTTTGCGCAAAACCTGAGACTCCGATATAAGTTAGAAAAAGATCGGTGTGAATGGAACGCTGGATGCAGCAAGCATTGGTTATGCTGTCGCTGGCGTCGGATTGTGGATTTGTCCGGACTACTTTACCTTCCGAGGCTTGAAGTTATCGAAATCTGATATAACACTGGCCGCAGCGGAAAGGATAGTGCTTCTATTAATTGTTATTGGGTTAACGAAGTCAAAGAAGAGAAGTCTAGTATGTAATATATAATTAGGGTTGTAGATGTGGAATCGAAAAGTCGAAGTGATCGAGTAGCGCTGCGCTCAGCCTGCGCATCCAGATCCGGCTGGTCGATTTGAGTTCGAAAAGAATAGGCTTCCAGCCATACTCAAAGTTAACGATGTAGAACCATAAAAGGCTATACATCTAAAATAATTGAATGAATCTTATTCCTTTTGCCCTTTAGTTGTCGAAGTGTGAACGACGAAGTTGAATTAAGTTGAAGTGACTGCAGAGCTGTGAATCCTTGTGTGACTGATCGATTTCGAGTCCGGAAAGAGTAGGCTCCTAGCGATATTCAAAATTGTCGATGTAGAAGCCTCAAAGGCTATAAGGAAAGAGTCCTCTCCGTCTTATACCGAAGACAATTAATTCCTTTTCCCTCTTCTCCGCCCCCTTAATTGCCGAAGCATAACCCTTATAGCCTCGGAATAGCCAAAGTGATAAAATCGATCTTGTAACGATTAAAAGACCTCTTAATTGATCTTTTGAAAACAACGATCTAAGCGAAGTATATGAAGTGATCGGTTCCGAAGCATAAGCTAGAAATGTTGTTTGACTCGAAAGGACAGGCGATTGCTCGATTCTTTTGAGGCTTTTAATATTAAAAAGAGAGAGAAAAATGTCTTGATCTGGTCCGTTCTCAGTGTCAATATAATAAATTAATCAATTTATATAATATTTAATTAGATTATTTAATATTTTGATAAAAATCGATCAATTTAATAAAACGTTTCGTAAAAGATCAAACAACTTAACGAAATAGCTATAGGAAACTTGATAGAATATAATACAATTGATCAATTATCTGGTTATTTGATTAAACGTACTATTATTAATAGATTTAACTTAACGAAATATCTCGATTTTAATTAAATAACTAATTAATTTATTAAATAATCCGATCAATTTAATAATATCGTTAATTATTTAATCAAAATGGCCATTCAATTTAATAAACTAAATAACGATTTTATTAAAATAGCCAATTAATTTGATAAACTAAATAACGATTTTATTAAATTAGCCAATTATTTTAATAAATTGGCTAGGTATTTTAATAAATTGAATAATGATTTTATTAAATTAATCGGCCATTTTAATAAAATCATTAATTAGTTTATTAAAATGATTTAATAAAATAGTTTAAAATTGATTATTTATTTAATGAAATAATTAATTTTAATTTAACGATTTATTTTATACATGATTAAATATAAAACAAATCGTTAAATATAATTAAATAATATTAATAATATATATATTCTAAAATAAATTATATTATAAAAGAAGTAAATAAATATAAGAAATAAAAATATATTTAATAATCTAACTAAATAATATATAACTAAATAAGAAGAAAAGTTTTAGAATATATATTATATAATATATAAAATTAAACTAAGTGTGACGATCACGTGCTACGCACGTGGTACGCCTCCACCAGCGTGGTCTATGCGCCCGCGGGATATAATCCCTCGGGCTCTCCGCCCTCTTCTTCCTCCCTTAGTTAGTTATTCTAGTCAATAGAGACACCATCGACATATGCTCTGGCTGATCGTGAC